>VWZS01001134.1:658241-797476 GCA_013397075.1 Rhabdornis inornatus
TTTTTTTTTTTTTGCAAATCTTATGCAGTTTAGGAAGGACTTGGAAATTAAAGCTTCTGAAAAGAATCTGATAGGCCCAAGTGCAAGGCCAGTGAGATAAGGGTACGTTCGAAGCCACTCAGCTAAGATTGCAACTTGCTAAAGAAAATGTTAGAAAATTAGAAGCACAATCTTGAGGCTGCTTAGTCCCAGCTTCTGGCCCTGCTTCCCTGGTCTGCCTAAGTATTTTTGTGAATCCATCACTGGATAATGTGTATTGTCACTACACTTGCAGCTGTCAACTTTCCTCTAGTTTCAAACACGAAGAAATTCCCTTAGATGACCTATTCGTGTTCTTCTAAGTTTCATTCCTTCAGGGCATATTTCCATGGGGTTATTAAAGATTTTTATTATCCTTTCATGAGTGCATAGCATCTGAGTCTTAAAATGTGGTCCGCAATGAAGTTCTGCTGGAAAGAATAGATTTTCCTTTGTCCTTTAATTCTATTGTTGTAGCAAAGCAGAAAATGCTGCAGACAGTGCCATAAAATTTAAATAATTAATGTAAAAATATTTTCCTGGCTGTGACAGAGCAGTATCAGAATGTTCTGAATTGCTTATCTGTTTCCTAATGAGAAACAAGGAGTATTCTAGATAATAAGAGATTCCCTAGGGCTAATATGTTTGAGGACCATGTACTGAAAGTACCTAATGTTTAATAAATACAAACTAGCAATGTAGAATGATTTCAAAGAGTGCTTAAAATATTTTTATTCACGAATTTTGGTGGGTTTTTGCCCCAGATTTTCTTTCAATAATGAACACAAATGCATGATACCTTTGCAATTCATGTCTGCTCCCATATGAAATCCATGTTCACATTGAGAGGCCAGTTCCTATTTGGGAAGGGCTCTTGCACACAGACAGTGAAGTTGATTTTCCCCTCGTGCCTGCAGAAAGCAACCAGGGAAACATCTGTGCTAAGCTAGAGCTGATTTTAATGGGTTGGGTTCAGATGTTGGCAGAAGGCACAGGCTCCAAGAGCCATGGGAAGATGGTTAATTGGCTGTGAGCTTTGGAGCCTGACCATTAGCTGGGAGACAAAATACTTATTTACAGAGCTACAACGCTTCTTTCCAGGGCACACAGAAAGCTGTGTGTCTGTACAGCTGGGAGGAATGGCAAGGGAAAGCCACAGGGTGAGTGGCACTGGAATGTTGGTGTCTTTGCCACAAAAGGGGTAAACACAATAATGGTGTTAGCTTATAGCCTTTATTTCTTCTCCAGTCAAAAAGAAACAAAAAACAAAACAAACAAAAATTCAAATAAAAACAAAAAAAGAGCAAAACTATATAATAACTTTCGTGAGGGAGTTTTCATTTGAAGTTTCTGGCACAAGCTGTTGCATTTCAGGAGTAGGGGTTGTGCCAGGTTTCCTGAAATTGTACTGTTAGTGGCTACATTATCAATTGACTACAGGTGTATGTCTGCCTTAAAGGGGATTCAACTACACTTTAAAGGAAGTTAATAAATAATATTGGCAGCAGCTGGCTTTGCTGCTTCTTTAGAGTCCTGTCACAGCCCTTCCTGGGAGAGAAGTTAATGCTCCCTTTATTTTTCTCTTGTCCTTGACACAAAACTGACTGAGCGTGGAATTAAATGCTTGATGGGGTGAGTTATGAGTACAAGTTTGTCTTCTCAGTGTGCTGGGACTTGATCGTTTGGCAGTTCCTCCTTTCTTTAGATGGAGTATTCTTGAGAATCTGTAAAATGCTTGTTGTAATAAAAAAGAAGTTAGAAAAGGGAGGGATTTCCACCTCTGCATTTCAGGAGAATAAATATGCTCAGGCTGCTGTAGATTTTAAAGTGGTGTATGAAAATGGAGCAGTGTATTTTGTAGCTGGAAAAAACAGGTGGATTTCAATGTTTTGGAGGAGCTTTCCTTTGTTTGGCAAAGAACAGGGCTCCTGCCTGGATGACTGGTCTGGAAATTGCTTATTGGAAATCTGTGCTGTGCCTTTGAATGGAGGCAAGCCCCTGACAGCCACTGCTGTGTCCTGTTCCAGCCCCCACTGCCTTGTCTGGCACAGTCCTGCCCGTGCCCATTCCCAGTGCTGTGCTGGAGCTCAGCTCCTGCAGGGAAGGAGGTTCCAGGGCTCCTGCCCTGGCTGCCAGTGCCCCCTTCTCTCACTGCAAGTTCAAACCTATGGTGGAGGAGGAAAAATCCCTGTGGTTGGCTCTAAAGGAATTTAGCTGTTAGTTCAATGCCTATTAACTTTAATAAAATCTACTTAGATGCTCATCTTCAAGAGCCAGTCTGATACTTTACATAAATCTTAATTTGTTTACCACAGCTGCTTTAAAAACAAACAAATACCCCACCACATCAGAACAGACACAACTCCTGCTAATTAGACCTTAAAATACATTGAGATAGCTTTGGACAGATGTGCCAATATTTTATTGTGCCAATTTTTGGCTAAGACATTTTTTAACGTGTGTAGGCCTGATAAACTGCAGTTTTTAGGCTTTTGGTTTACTAGACAGTGGCAATAGGAGTTGGAAAGACTGGCATGCAGTGTGCTTTTTTCACAAGCAAGAAGCAATAAACTCCTGGGACCTGAAAGAACCAGTTCTTCCTTCAGTTTGACAGGATGATATCTGTACTAAACTGATACATTAATTGAGTCTGGCAGCCTCCATTTAATTTTGACTCATTGCAAATGATCGAGTTAGTCAGCTCCTCAGTTGCAGCTCTGTTTTTGTCATGAGAATAAAAGAAAATAGGTAGCATGCATAGTTTTACTTTCTTTTTTCTTCCTAAAAAGTCTGCAATTTTAAATATTTAAAGACTTGTGAGGGTTTGGGGTGGTTTTTTTTTTTTTCTTTGTCAGTCTATTTCACACATTTTTGACCATGATAATTTTAGGTTCTACCTGTGAAATTCCATCTCACAATTTATTAGCTGTTATCACAACCATTCCAGATTTAAATGTATATGGGAAACATTTAAACAGAACTAAACTTATTTGACACAGTTATGCTACAACAATAATGCCAGTAAATTTCAGTACTGGTTAGTAAAAAGAACAATGCTTGTGACAAGGAGTAGCCCCAGCATCTGGAATCAGATTCACTCCACTGTGGATCACGTGTGGCTGTGGCTGGGTTAGAACAAAAACAAGTGCTACAGCTTCCTTCAACAAAGACACCACTGTAGATCAACCTCATGAAAAATATCCATCCTCTAAACCTTTTTAATCTAAGGAAAGGTGGTAGGAAATAAGGAAATAATGAAGGAGATAACTTGGCTTACCTGCCTGTAGAAAGTAATTGCTTGTTTTTATCCTCTGATTGGTATTGTGCTTGCTGTTAAGAAAACTTAAGCTAGTCTGAAATCTTATTTTGTTAGGAGTCAACACTTTGTTTAATTGTACCTGTATCAAAAAGGCTTTTAGTCCAAAGTAACCAAACTGAGAAAAGAGAGGGTGGAAGGGAGAAGAGGGACAAATGAATAACGATGCCTGCAAGGTCTTTGCAGAAATAGAATAGTTCTAAATCCATTTGGTTACTACCAATTACTTGCAGACCTAAAGAACTGTTCTCTCTCAGACCAATTTGCCACTGTAATGTGGTTTATAAATGTTAAGCTACACAATGGCTTGGATAAGTACTCCAAAGTATTTAACATTTAGAATTTTCTTCCTGACTTTTGTAAACTGAAGTCCTAATGCACCTGTGAAATTCTGACCACAGAGTAGAAACTCTTCTAATGACTACGTAATATCATGCAATGCTTTTAAAATGCCTTCCAAGAAGACGGTAGAATAATTTTTTTAAAATTTCAAAAAGGAATGGGGGAGAAATTGGTGTCAGATATGAGTTCATAGAAATCTGCATTGGTGTGCTAAACTCCTGAAAGGAAGGGCCTGTTACAGCCTCTGCTGTAATGGTCAGGGATTGAGTCCCAGAGCTTCTGATGGTGAACAGAATGTTTGGAATTGCTGTTTTATGTGTGTGTTCATATATTAACATGCTATAAAAATGCATAAATAAATAGTAATTCAGGATTCAGATAAAATAACTTGATACCAGAACAGCTTAAAAAAAAAAATTACAGTTTAACTTGGTATTGATGTGCAATGCTGGTTAATTAAAAGTCTGCTACTCCCACATAAATATGGGGGGGGGGAACTGAATTATCTTCATCTACATAACAGCTCATCTCAGAAATATAAGCTAGTAGGACCTAATTCTGTATCTAAGATTGAAAGTTTAATTCTTACATTTTGACATCATATGGAGAGGCTAAAGCTTCCCTTTTCTCTGGGGTAAGACATTACAATCACTGGGCCTTTATATGCAAAGGAGCTGTGTATAACTTGTGTGCTTCCAATGATTAATGTGGTAGTTATTTCTATTGTGCTAATTCATAATGCTTCTTGCATTTGCTTTTGTAGGACAAACCTCCATCAGTGCTGTGTTATCTTGCCAGTTTCTCCACTATTTTTATTTAGCTAATTCAACCATTGCATTACTTAAAAGGATCTAATTAATCATTATGTTAGTAATCTTGGCTTTTATTGAGACCACAGTTAATTAAGTTTACAAATTGACATGGCAAACTTTGATCCAGACAAATTAGGTTGGAAGAGGATTTGTATCAATAAAAATCTCTGGGCTGATATATTGTTGGCTTTTCCAGCTGGTGACAGAGATCTGTCCTGGGCCAGGGAGGGCTCCTGGGGGCAGCCAGGCAGTGATGCTGATGTGCTGAAAATACCTCTGCAAATGAGAGCTCGGAGATGTCATGAGCTCTTCTAAAACACTCTGTAGTGAGAAGAGAATGATATTGCAAGGCTTTCAAAACCCACCTCCTGCCTCAGCCAAGGCTTCTCTGAGTCTAGCATGGCACTGCTGAGATAATGGGGAGGAGAAGGAGCTTTCCCTGCATTTTCCTGGGAATTGTCCAGGGACAGGCACCTCGATCTGTCAGAGCTGTGCCTGTGGAGGATGAGGATGGGGATGGGGAGCAGAGGCAGAGCCAGGGCTGTGCTTGGTAGGGAGCTGGCAGAGGGGAAACAGGCACTGGCAGGATGTTCATTCGTGGGAGCTCAGGGAGGCAGTGCCTGGCTCTTGGGGAAGGCAGCTCCTTCCCCAGCAGCTGCAGGATGGGCTCAGGGCCCCAGGAGCTGCTGGGGGATGAAGTCTGTCAGCAGAGCCCCGGAGCTGCACCCCAACACCCCTGTGCTGGTGGGGCAGGGTCCCCCCAGGGCCCCCACTGCTCCAGAGGGTGTGGAGGGGCTTCTTGGGGCCAGGGTGCTGGGGACAGGCTGCATGTCTCCCAACTGTTCCCCACTGTTTGTCCCTGTGAGCATCAATGGCAATGGAGGGGCCTGGGCAGGAGCCCTGAGGGGCGTCTCCTCCTGATGGAATCCACCTGGAAAAATGGGGGCAAGGCCCGTTTTCCAGCTGGTGCCAGCTGCTGAGGAGGGATTGGAACTTGGGAGTGCTATGAGGGAGGCACAGGGAATCACAGAATAAATTAGGTTGGAAAAGACCTCTGGGATCGAGTCCCACCTGTGAGCAAACGTCACCTTGTGAACCAGACCATGGCACTGAGTGCCACATCCAGCCCTTCCCTAAACACCTCCAGGGATGGAGACTCCATCCCCTCCCTGGGCAGCCCATTGCAATGTCTGATCACCCTCTCTGCCAAGTTCTTCCTGATGTCCAGCCTAAACCTCACCTGGCACAGCTCATGACTGTGATCTCTTGTCCTGTCTCTGGGTGCCTGGGAGGAGAGGCTGAGCCCCAAAGTGGGACAGTGGTGGACAGGACTGAAATTATGTGGTGACAGGGACAACCTCAGGAATAACAAACCAGAGAGATGCCATTGCGTGTGTATGCACAAACGTGAGAAGTCACAGAGAGCAGGCTGGCCAGCCCAGGTGGAGCACTGCTATGGAAAAGCAGGCAGGGAGGAGCAGGAGCTGTGAAGGAGCAGGTTGGATGTGCCTGGATCTGAGGAGTTGTCTTTGAGATTGTGGGGCAACTTTGGGGTTGGGGTTTGTTCCTCTGGTCCCCAAACAGTTCAGTCCTGGTGTTTCCTGACTTGTCAGTCAAAGGAATAATTTTATGTGTGAGGTGATTGGGAATACATTAATGCAGTTAGAAACACACTAAGAATGCTGGACATTAGTTATGGAAAAACAAACCCCTGTGTAAAACTCGTAATTGACTGATCTCTTTTTTTTTTTTTCCGATACAATCAATGATGAGTATATTTAGAAGTGTTTTCCCCAGGACTGATTCACAATCCCTGCACTATCTGCAGGCTGTGCCAATTAGATACAACAACTAATTTAAAGTGTATTGTCCTTTGCAGAGGCTGGATGAAGCACTGCAGGGGTTTTGTGTATTTACTGTGGTTGTTTGTTTTGTTCCCATTGTTATCTTGAAGCATTTCTTCACGTTCATTCTCCACCTTGCTGCCTGCTGCTCTGGAGCTCAGCAGCTGGCTCTGACCACTCCTTGGAGGGCTCTGAGAGTCCTGGGGCAGCTTTCAACCCCACTGCTGCTCCTGGGGCTGCAGAATAGATGGCTATGGGATAGAGACATGCCTCTGCTCCTGTGCAGCTGCTAAATGGTCCTGGATGCCTTCAGAACAGAGCTGTAAAGGGCAGGATGTGCGGTGTGTTCTGAGGCACAGATGTATTTTTGGGCACGTTTGAACATTTCAGTGCAGAATGGCTGAGGGAAGGCCTGGGCAGTTTGCTGAATGGCAGCACGGTGGCTCTGAAGCCATCCATGAGGGGGCTCCTTTGACAGGCAGACAAGTGGTGAATGAAGAAATTCAGGCAATGCCCACTGAAATAATGTGCTGGTTTGCTGATCTTTGGCAGTATTTAAGAAAGGGTGGGGCAATAAGAAAACTCCAGTGTTTTATGCTTTAAAGAATATTAAAAGATTGCTATATTGATTTTCCATTTAATGATAGAAGTCTCCTAAGTATTTTGATTCTTAGTTTTTATTCATTTTGGTCTCCATCCTTAATTAAATGTTGAAAGAATTAAATGGGAAGTAACATACTGCTTTATTCTGTGTCAAGTGCTGTTTGAATCAGAGTGATCTAAGGTAAATTGGCTTTGTGTTTTATTGTTTTCTAGCTGTCCAGAAAACTCGAATATTGCTGATTCACCCAGCTTTTCTTTTCAACTCTGTGCCAGAAATATTTATGCATGTAAGTACTTTTGGAAAAAAAAGAATCCTTAAACATTAGATATTTTTGCACTAACTATGAAAATTGTTTGAGAAAAAAATCTGACTATAGATCTATTGTTATCTTTTGCTAATTTTGAAAACAATAACAGGTAAAAATAAGCTTGCTTTTTTAACATTAGTTATTGTGATAGTACAGAAGAGACCTCTGTGGTTATATTTTTCAGAGTAATGTGCCATTAGTGTTACTAAATTATTAATATGAAAAGGATGATTGATCAAACACAAGCTACTATAATGTGAGGGCTAGAACAAGGTCAAACTTATTTTACAGGTGTACAGAAACTCATAAAATCAGTAAATTGGACATGCAGACAAATATTTGAATCCATGAATATACTTGTTTTCATTGTTATATTTTGTAGCCTGTATTTCTCATCTGAGGTTCTCATAGACTGCAATGTACATTTATTCATCCTGGCATGTAAGCACTTTACAAAATCCTTTTTAATGGCAATTTTAAACCCCTGTCCTCAGTTAGATATACACTCCTATATCACAGAAGAATTGGTGTGAACTCCTCGCAGTCTCTTGACATGTTAGATAAAGATTACACTGGTTCAGTGATCTCTCCCCCAGATACAAGCACTCTGTCCTCAGAGGTGGATAATTCACAGAAAAAATTAGAGCCAACAGAATAATAATCATAAGTAGTTCATCTAGTGAATTTCCCAATCAGTTGTGATATAAATAATTGATGTACAAATTGCAACATTGCATTTCCATTCCAAAGCAGTGATTACATCTCGTTGGAGGCTCTTTGGACTCCAGCTGTTTAATAAAGCAAGTACAATTTAGGACAGGTGGGACAGAAGCTTTGTGAGCTATGATCCCCATGAGAGAGCAGGGGCACAGCATCTCTCTCCTGGTGCCCTGTTCTGTGCCCAGAGATTGCAGACCCAGCCTATAAACTCTGATGGAGAAAGGCAGGGGAAAACCAATAAAGTCAGTCAGCAAAGCCAGGTGTCCATCCCTGGAATGCTGAAGTATCTCCTTAGCTGCCACTGTTTTGGGAATCAAGCTAATACAGTAAAAAATATGGAAAATAAACCCTGTAAATTTCACAGTAAATATTATGGACAGTAAATACTATGGCAATATAGAGGGGTGGCTTTTGGTGGAGCCTACACTGGTATTAGCTTAGCAAGGAGTTGGAAACCATCACAGACCATTAGCTTTTAGGTGAAGAAAATCTTCTTTTACTAAAGATAACTTCTTAGCCTGATCTCAGTCATTAATATTGGTAGTTTTACCACCAGTCTGAATCTCAATCACATAGCAGGGTAAAAACTCAACAATACCATTAAGTGCTGTAAAAAGTGGACTGAAAAGACATCATGCAACCTCCCTGACCACTCACACAGGCAGCACTGCTTGAGTAATTAGAGGAAGATTTTAATTATCTACATTAAAATCAACAGCAAAGAAGAGCAAATATGAGAAATAAGTTTGTATCTGACTCCTCCTGTGAGTTCATCCTTGAAACCAGGGCCCAGTCCTGTGTGTCATTCACTCCTTATTTCTGCTTCTTGTTGTGACCTCTGCAACACATGGTTTATCAATTGCTTGCAATTGCAGGTCAATAACATTTTTCAGGAATGTAGAAGTGCTGGGATTTCTTCCTATTGTCTGAACTCAGAAAAAATAGGAGAAGAGTATTTTGAGAGAACAGGTCAGATCAGCTGTGGGCTCTGTTCAGAAGCTGTCTAGAAGCAACCAAGAAGTGATTTATTCAGGTTAATTGCAGTAAAGTTCTATGAATTTTCCATGCTCCTTATATTAAGCTGAGGGGGTTGTGTCTTCTCTACTTAGATTTTTATTCCTTGATTACAGCCTGTTAAATTGCTACAGCATGGGGCTTGAATTCTTCTTCTTGATTGATTTTCTTCAAGTCTTAAAAAATCTTAAGAAAAATTTTACTTCAGATTTCAAACCATTGACTTATCTCTAGTCACCTGCAGCTACAATTTAGATTTTACCAAAACTTAAAAAAAAAAAAAAATTGATTGCTGTAACAACCGTGTTGAACTCTATTTACTGTCCATTATCTGAGACATGGTTGACAATATTAGTTGTTTTACCTTTTTTTTGTGAATATTTTTATGTATCTCCCATTGTTTTAGTCATATAATAGATCACTAAATTAATGTTTTAATTGTACATTTTAAGCTCTTCATTTCTCATTGCTTTATTTTATTCATTTTTGGATCTTTTCATCAATGTACAGGGGCCTGATACAGTTTCTTATGCTTACTGTCACATAATATGATTAAAAATTAAGAGAATTTCTAAAAACATTGAATTAATATCATGATTATTGAACTAAACGAAGGGTAACCAATTATGAATTTTTACAAAACTCAATTATATTTTCTATTAGGCATTTCTAAAAAACCCAGGAATTATTGTGACTTAAAATTTCAGCCTATTCAGTGTTTATTACTCTAGGGCAGCCTTATGGATATGATTAGTTTATGGCAGTCTCCAGTACTGGGTGTTGGGGAAAGAATTCACATCCAAAAAATTAAGGTGCAAGAAGCAGTGTAATGCCAATTGTGCTATTTTAAGATCTAAATTATCTGTAAAGAATGAATGTACCATGATAAAATGGCTCTCTTTGGGCAGCACCAAGCTTCACAGTATCAAGTTTAAAACATTGTTTTACCCCTGTTTTACTTGGAATAGCCATTGGATATTCTGAACACCTCTGTGAGAGAAGCAATGACACGAAAATTATTTTTTTTGGAGCACAGGTACTTTTTCTGACTGATATCTGCTCTCAAATCCAGAAAGCAGTTGGGTCAGGATGGTTTCCTTGGAGTGAGTGAATAAGGCTCCTGTAGCCATGTTCAATATTTCATGATTTGAGACACAGCTAAAATATACTTCATCCCATAATTTCACTGCTCACATTTTTTATGTATTTAAATAGAACTGAACAGGATGTTTTAGAAGAACATGCTTCATCTAGAAATGCCAATTTGTCAAAACCGGAATTGTGTGGGAAAGGGCTGATTCAATCTTTTTTTTTTGTGTAGAAAAAGCTTTAAGAAACAGATTTCAACTGCTGAGAGCATCTTATTTCAACATTTTCAACATGCAAGTGGCAGTTTTCTTGGCTTGGAGAAATATTTAAACTATAATTAAATGCTATAAGAATAAAAAATGCAGAGACTTTTAAGAGAATGAAATAATTCTAGTAAAGTAAATCAGACTTTAAGCACTTAAGAGTTTAATTAGTCTTTATGGCTCTGTATCCACATTGTGTTCAGTACCCCTATGATGCAGCCAGCTCATATTTCTTAATTTTGCATGATGTAGCCTTGGCCTGATGCTGCTTTCATTCACAGTGAAAGGAAAACTGCTCTGGGATGAGGTGGGTTGGACTCTTGAGAAGCCAATCTTGGATCCTCTGGCAATTTGCCCCATCCAGAAGTTGAGAACTGACTTGGGAGCTGCCAGTCCTATAACAACCCCAAAAATAAAACTGCTGCTTACATGGCAGTCTCACTGGGAAGATTGGAATGCATTGCAATATAATTTTGTGTAGCCTTTTGGTTATGTTTGAGAATGCTTGAGCTACGATATGACAAATGCAAAATTTTGTGCACCATTAGTTATGAGAAGAGTTTGTGTTAAGAAACCCCACTTACCATCCCTTGGAATCACATCACAAGGGTTAAACCCAACAGGTTTCAGTAAAAATGACTCTGAAATCAATAAGTTATTAGAATTACTTTGATTTTCAATTGGCAGAGAGAATATTGTGCACATTAAAAACCCTCCAAACCCCAAAAACCAACTTAGCCTGTGTATATGGTGTCGTTTATTATTTTACATCCTCTTATTTTTGGTGTTTTAATAAAAAAATTAGATCAAACTATTGAAAAGTCACCGCTTTTATTAAATTATACAGTATTTAAAGGCTTGAGAATATTAATTAAACATTATTGGTATAATTTGGTTAAAAGAGAGCTCAGGGAATATAGATTTTCTTTTTCATGCTATGATTGACTGGAAAGATTTTCTTTTTGGCCAAGTAGGTATTGTTAGAGTGATGTTGTCATGTAAAACACTGCTTTGCTAGACTTTAAAGGTTCCTCTGTGGACTTGTAGAGAAAATAGCTGTAGAAGGTTATTTGTTCTTGTATGTCATGATCAACCCTTTCCTTATTCCACAGCAATTGTAAGACAGAGTTGTTTAGGACAATCTGTGGCCTCACTGTCCTCAGCTGAATTACAAGAGTTCTTATTATAATGTAAACCTCACAATACTGAGTCACTGGTTTTAGAACCTTGGGCTAAATGTAGATGTAATGCATGGTAGAAAAATAATAATGCATCAGTGCCTGCATAATGATGAGCTGTGCACACAGAGAGATTTTGACATATTGGCAATTCTGTGAATATATCAATCCTGAGCTGCTTGGTAGTCAAAATGTAAATACAGTCTTTGAAATTATTATGTGAACTTGAACACAAGTTTAATTCTGTTTCTTTTTGTGAATCATTCATAGAGACGTAGATTCACGTGTTGAATGCAACACATTTTTCTGATTGTCATTGCCTCACAAAACAGAAGTAGAAAGGAGGGGTGATGTGTCTGGGATGAAAGAGATGGAGTGGCCTTCATGGGTGGGTAAAATCAAGGGACTCTGAATAGGTCTTTGAAAGGATTGTGTATCAGTGTAAATTATATTTGCCTCTAAAACCAGGAATGGTGAATTAAACTGAGAACAACAGTACAAGGTTTAAAGCAAAAAAGGTATTTCCCCATTTAATGCAAAATAAAAATCATGGAACCACTTGTAAAGAGTTCTGAAGGCAAACACACATGGATTTACAGTGGATCAGGGAAATCCATGTTTAAGTGTATCAGGGGCTGTTGAATAAGAGGTCAGAAGAAACTTCTGGGTTGCAATATCTAAGTCAATCCAAACCCAGACAGCCTGTCCTCTGCCTTGTGAGAGGGCAGAAACCATTGAATTATGGAGAAAGCTCTAAAGATCATATTAGCTGTAACATTCACATCTCTGTGTGCACATGAATACACAATGTTAGCAGCTGCTGGTATTTGTGAGTGTGTACAGAAAGAAAGCTCTGTCTTTAGCTGGGGCATGCACACATATTGAGTTTCTTTGCTTGTATTTGCATATTTCTGGGTGTTATTTTCCAGGTGTTACAGGTTGTGCTGTTGTCACTGTAAACGATGAGTTCTCTTTCTGCTCTGTATTAAGTGGAAGATTTTCTTTCCTCTCATTTGTTCTGTCACCTGTTAGAAGCTGGCTTTGTAGCCTATTTGCTGTGGAGGGCAGGATCATACAGCTTAACTGCTCATTGCATGGGAAGTGCAGTTTAGAAATAACATCTGTGCAGCTGCTGGGACACTGACAGCACTGCCAGGCCTTCCCTGTGATTGCAGCTATGAGAGGATTGCTGGTCCTCTGCTGGTTTCCTGCTCTCAAATTGGAGAGTGGAGATCCTGGATCCTGCCTGTAATAAAGATCTTTTCTGATTTGATTGGAGTGTGACCTGAGCCTTTCAGGGATCAGGTGTGTTACAAGGGTTGAACATGCCATGGGGAAGGAGTGCTGTGTGTTGGTAATCTCTGTGTGATGCCAAGCACTGCTGTGCAGGGTGCAGAGAGCTGCACTTTCTGTCTGGAGAGTGGTGGGGTCACAGAGATGCCAGTTGATTATAAAATGTTAACCAGCACGGGGAGCAGGAGTGATTACACTGCCCCAGAGCAAGCTGAAATACATCTATTTAGCTCTAAATACAGGCTGTGGTTTCAGAATTTGTGGTTCCTGGTGCTTTTCAGGGTGTCACATGCTTGGTTTTAAATGGCCAACTGAAATTAATGTCATAGAAGTCTTGCAAGCTTAGAAAGGCTTTCATATATGAGTAATATAACAAAATGCAGGAAGATGCACTTGGAACTTTATAGATTTATGTCTTCATTAAAAAAGAAAAAAACTGTTTCAGACAAGGGATGGTTTTTTAAAGATGTTTAGGTTGTTCTCTCTGGCTTGTTTATGCACTGGGACAGAAACTTAAATGGAGACAAAAAAATGGATTTTTTTGAAACAAAATTCACCTTTGTAAATTAGAGAGGGGAACAAAATTAACCTTTGTAAATTAGAGATGGGGAGCCTTGAAACTGGATAAATGAAAGCCATTTTTACTTGAAGGGCTTTTAGCAAGGAAAGGATCTTTCTATGGCCAGGCCTAAAAAAGTCTTTAAGGCTTGAAGACCCATTGGCTGTGTGTGTGAGCCCTGAGCCCTGTGCCCTGAGACAGGCCAGGCATGGGCTCCTTCTGTCCCACAACTGCAGGGTATTGGCCACAGAGGCTCTGCCCTCCTCATCCTGAGAAGGTGAAGGTGGGGTGAAGAATTTGGAAGGGAGCACAGAATGACCCCAAGTCCCCAGCACACACTGCTCAGCCTCGCTGCTGGGCCTCTGCAATAACAGCAGACCACAGGCATAGCCAGGGCTCCGAAAACTCATACAGAGGTTTGGATAGAGTCAGACTCAGTCTGCAGTCTGATCACAAAGAAAAAGAATGTGCATGTTGGAAAAACAAACTCTTAATCTGGTCTTGAATAGCAATTACGATGCATTTAGCATAAAATAATAGTTATGGGGAAAATAGGTTTTGTTTTCCATTTGCAGCAATGTGGTTCCCTGTGAGATTTAATTAATGGCTCTCATTTATTCTTATTTCTCCCTATTCTGTGAGTGCTGAGTATAAAAGAGCACATTTAATTTGGCTTCTAGGCAGCAAACAAGTTCATTTAATGTTGATATAGAAGCATCTCTGGATTTTAGAGGGAAATGAGAGGAAGGGCCATGGAGGGGAAATGTGATTAGTACCATTGATATCATAGACAGCTTGAATGGCTTTGGCAATCAGGGGGAATTTTTCTGAAAACCGAGTTTATATTAGTGCACAACAATTCAGAGAATGGGGAATTATCTCCCATAGCACATTAGATAAATGGAGCTTGGAAGTTATAACCCACTTAATCTGGATGCAACATTTTGTCTTTTGGGGGATGTAGGATATGTTAGAGACACACACCTATGCTCTCTTTTATCTTTTTCAATTAAGAAAATAAAATTTCCTTTGGATAATGTTATCTTGGAGAATATATTTCAAATTAAGCAAATCTTCCTATTGGATAAGACAGGCTATACTACACATTTAAATGTGATATGGGAAGGGTCAAAGTGGCCAACCTGCAAAGTTCCTCCCACAGATGGAGAAACCAGGGAGTGGGGTGGGTTTTGATTGATGGTTTGAGAAAGTCAGCTGGAGGAGGACTGTATTCCTTAAACTGAGGGAAGCTTTCCTACCAACTTGCATTTATTTCAAGATCAAGGCTTCAGGCTTTCATTTTTACCAAGCAGAGCCACTGGCATCCAGGACAGAAACCCAGTGCTATAAACTAGCACCTGATTCTTTTACAAGGAAAAGGCTGCTCCTTAAAGGAGATTAACTTCTTTTGGGGAATGTGTGGTTTGCAGGAGAGGCTGGAACTGAAAGGAGCAGCTTTTTGTTTCACCTGGCAGTTTCATGCTTGTGTTTGGTTCACAGGGTCTGGAAGGATGATCAGTGTGAAAAAGTTTTGCTCCTATCTTGTGATAGCAAAAGAGAGAATTAAAAGAATAATAAAGGCATGGAAGCATATGTTAGGGGTAAAAATTGCTCAGGATCCTTGGCAAAGGGCAATCAGTGGGCAAGAGAGAATGCTGAGGAGGACATGGTACCTAAAAGCAGTAGTATTTCCATTTCCTGACTGTACATAACATGAAGTTTGAATCCTGCTCAGTTGTGTCTAACATCATCTGCTCTTGACAGAGATCAGCCAGGATGGAAGCAGAGGTATCTCTGCTTCTGATGACATAACTAATTTGTTAAAAAAGATTTGGAATGGGAAATAGGGATTTATATTTTGTTTGCTGTAGTTATGCCATTCATTAACTGCTTTTTTGTCTTTGCCAATGGACATATTGTCCTCTGGCACAGTACCCATTTTAGTTCATTTGGACTCTCTTAGTTTAATGGGGAATTTTTCATATTTGTTACAACTTAAAGATGTGGGACTTAGGCAATTTATGCATGCCATAGGCTTGGGCTGTTTATCCTCTCCCCTCCCTGTTCCCTTTTAAAAAAAATCATCTTTATTATGTTTTCTGATGGAGTTATAAAACCCAACAGTATTGGCAGGAGTGGCTGGCAGAGCTGAGTAGCCGAGGGCCTTTTGGCCTTTGTGCAGATCTCTCTGCCCTGTGATGCTGTGCAATTTTCACCACTCATTCTTCTCACAAAACATCCTCCCTGGTCTGTCTCCCAGCCCTGGGAAATGCACAATAGCAGCACATTTACTCACCAGATGTTCTCCTATCTGGTCTTAGGAATAGGTTATAATATTTGACTCTTATACCACCAATGATTTTTCATTTCCCACCACCTTGGGTCTTGAGTGCTCTTTGTACTGCTGGGAGTAATCTGGAGCATGAAAGAAATTTGAGGGGTTTTGGGCAATTTTTGAACGAGTGTGAGACATGAAATAGGACCTGATTTGACCTGCACCCTGTGAGGTGAAAGGCAATGACTGGTACTGACTCCTGAGTGGATATACAGCTTTGTAAATAAAATGGTTAAAGAAAGCAACATTCTAGGCCTCAGCGTTGTGTGCTCAGTTCTGTTATATTAAGAAAGCAAGAAAAAAATATAGGGTGAGAGTAAACAGCTCCCTGCATGCATTTGTGTGCTGGATTCATGAGGCACCTAGCCTTGGAAGCACTTTGGATAGAACACTGTAGATGTGCTTTATTCATTGTGTTTTATGAACTGCATTTGGAGAATATTATTTAGGATCAGAGAAGCTCTTTTTATTTTACTCCCTGACACAGTTCTCAGTTTTATTCCCAATTGGTTGAGTTATCTGACCTGGTACAATTTTTTTTCTCTTTTTTTCCCAAGAGAAAAACCACGGAGTTGCTATGATTTGCATTGGCTTTCAGATCCATTTGGCTTGGTAGAAAGTGCCTAATACAAAATCAAAGCAACAGATGCTCCTTGCTGGCTTTGTCTGGAGCTCACACACCTGCAAGTGCTTGCCATAAACTTGCTATAGGGGCTGCTCTTGGCCATCCTCCTGTTTTTTTAATGTCCCTGTCCTTTGGCAATACGTAAATCTTAGTGAAACAAGATGTTGTTTTTTCTCTCCAAGCTGTATGCATGTTTTCTCTGCAGTCTGCTGTGTGTCTTAGGCAGGCTGTGAGCTAATGATAAGATTGCTAAGGTGAATTCCCAGATCACCATGTTTTCTGCAGAGATGAAAGGCCATGTAAATGTGCTTTTCTGGCTCCTTTTTCAGATATAATTTCCCTGTTCTCTCTTTTTCCTCTGCACTCTACTGGCAGTATGGAATTGTAATGCCTCTGTTTGCCTGCATGACCTGCACAGTGTTATCAGGGTGCAATTATTAATTAAGCATTATATGTTTTCACCAAAATTCCAATTTATAGTTAAAACTTTGCTCCAATTTGTATTTCTATTTCAATTTGTGCAAAATACTTCAAAATGTTATAATAAAATTAGCTTCCAAAAGTGTTAGATAATGCCTCTTCCAGAAGAAAAATATATATTTTGAAGGGACTAAGTTAGATATTTTAGAATTTGCTATATCCTCAACCCAGCAAGGGCAGCCAAACTAACCTTACAAATAGGGAAAAGTACTGAGAGCTCTATTTTGAGCTGGGGATTCCAAGACTGCCAAGGCTCCTGTTCTACAGCTGGAAACCTAAAAGCTTAGGACAGAAACAATTTGATGCTGAATGTCTGCAGTCCCATTAGAGCTGCTCTGGGGGACCTGGTGCCATTAGGGAATTTCTGCTCATCTGTCCCATAAAGCCCAGATGTGTCAGGAATCTTAACATCTTACAGAATATGAGTACCTAGCAAATAAAATATGCCTCAGCCCACTTTGATGGCAATAGAAGTCTCGAATTTAAACAATTTCCGTGTTGAATAGGAATATTTAATTAGGCATGTAGGGCATATAGGCAGAAGGAAGAGAATGCTTGTTCATACATTTAATTTTAAGGACCAATACAATTCCTTGGCATTCAACTGTAAATGCAAGTTTATGCAAGATCTGCAGCACACATCCAAAGACAAAACTGAGGTCCACTTGAAAATTTGAATGTATTTAAAATTTTGCTGCAAACTCTTCTGTTTGGTCAGGTTGTAGAAAGAACAATTTAACCCTTCTTGGGCCATATGTGGTCAGTCATGCTAATGATGTTCCTATTATTTTGGCAAGTATTCAGAATGTGTGAGACATACATAGAACTGTAGCATTCCCTCACGGTAGGTCCTCAGGCACTGAAAGACCTGATGACATTTTATAAAATGCAGTTATGTAAAGCATTGCTGGAGGCAAGACTGTGAAGCTAAACCTTTACTGTTTCCAATGCAGAAAAAAGTTCTAATGTGTTTATCTGGTCTCAATTTTCATCAAAACTAGCCTAGGCTTAATAGTTACAGTTAACAGGACTCTTCAGTTCAGCAACAACTGAAGGTATCTCTTAATTAGTGGAGCAGGAATGCAAGATTATTCTTCTTATTTAAAGTTAGTTATACTCATTCATCGCTTATTGAACTAATTAGAATCCCCAGACAACCCCTTATTTTTATCTAAAAGAATAATGTTCCCCATCTCATCACTGATTTAGTATTTCTTTTAAACAGAACTGCTGTGGAATCTAAATTTAGAAAGGAGCTCTGAACAGGGACAGTTTTGGCATAGCTTCCCAACGAATTGCTCATGCATCATCCCACAACACATTTGGATGAGTAATGTATTTTTGTAATGAGCAGTACATACATCTTTGTCAATCTTCAGGTTTAATTGGAAATACACTCAACTCTCTCTAGTGCCACATGTAATAGAGTTTTGGGGTCCTGTTTGATTAAAATGGGAATTATAGATGTCAGTGATATTACATGGTATTAACACTGTGAGTTGGAAAATAGCAGGTGTAAGCAAGGAAGGGAAGTATCTCTTTACAATGATACCTATCTAAAGGTGTATTAAATTTCTGCAACATGAATCATTCCTGTCTAGATTTGGAAAAGTTAGTTGAGCTTGGTCAATGAAGGGCAGAAATAGATCTTCTTTTCATTTGTCTTATTGATAGCTTTTAAAATGTTTCCTGCTCCTGATGCTTCTCTTGGTAACCTGGTTAGCTACGGTCAAGCAGTTCCTGTGAGTGTAGTAAGGCTGCAAGTGCATTCACCTGCTCAAGAATTAGGACTCTAATGGTTGGCCTGATAACTTTTGTTTACTTATTTTTTTTTTAGGGGAAGATTCTCAATGGCAGGCTCCAGGAAGGCTGGGATTAGGTTTTATTTGCTTTCACTGACAGGGTGAAGTTGGTTTGTGTTGACCATTTAGTTTGCAGTGTCTGTGTACCTCAAGGTGTACAATATTCTTTGAAAGCTATGGTAGATTCATGCTTGGAAATTGTTATGGCAGTTGATGAGTGGCTAAGGAAGAGCAGAGAGGAAAATGAGCCAAACAAATGGATTGAGACAAGCAGTCTTTGTGTAAATTACTGTATGTAACTGCACAGTATTTCCTCCAAATTGTGCTCTGCAAGTTGAAGATGTAATTAATGAAGTACTATAACAGATTAGTATTTGAGTAATTTTTCTTATTAGTAATCCCTAATGCCAGCTAGGAGAATTTTATTACCTTGCCTGGATTTATTTATGGAAGCTATGGTCACAGACTAGTAGAGGTTTTGTGGGTGGGTTTTTTTTGGGTTTTTATATATATACTTTTTTTTTTTTTTTTTGACAGTTCAGTCCAAAGTTATTATTGGTTGGGCTTGCTGTGAAATACCAATTTTTTTTTTTTTCTAGGTCATTCTAGTACTTGGAGATTGCTAGGCTTGAAATAACATCTGCACACACAAACATATCTATCAGACATTTTATTTCCAGTAGAAACCCCTTGGAAAACCAAACTTGGAAATGGTTACTGGCATGTAAAGACAACCATGTTTCACATTGGGTACAGGAATTTTGTATTGATCTGCATGAAGAGGTCAGCCACACGGATCAGTGACACAGAGCTTGGGGAGCTTTCTTCACATGTGTCTGCTTGCAGTCATGAACTGGTTCATGCAGCAGAACATGATATTCCAAGCCCAGGGACTGTATTTAGATACATGAAAGTATGTGAATATATCCTTTGGCTTCTACTATTCCTTAAATTCTGTTCTAACACCCGTGAAATGGAGCAGTCTGCTGCAGCTTGAGTTTTGTGCTGGATCTCTTAAACGTGCTACAAAGCTGTGGGGTACAATAGCAATGCTGCAGCTGAGCATGGATTGATTTTAACAGGACTTAGTGATTTATTGCATCAGGTGGAACAGCAGGGTACAAGGTAGCACGCTATGATTAGATTTAAGCAACATAACTCAATGTGATGGCTGAAATGTCAAGAGGGGAAGGCATTCATTTTTCTGGTCAGCCAGAATTAATTCCCCCATCTGATGTCCAGCATAATTTTCTCAAAGAATCAGAAGAGTGGGGGAAAGTTTACCAGGAGAGATATATGTAGTTTTTCTGAACAAGGAACATCATGAGCAGAATGATTTATAATAGATGGATAACAATCTAAGTTTATATCTGGCTCTTTTAGCTGTAACTAGCAGTTGGATGGAATCCTTCAAGACCAAATCATCCTTAATCCCAGTTCAGAGCTTCTGTTCTTACAGCCCATCTGTTCACATGACAAATTTGTCAAATTTCAGAAGACTGTTGCTCTGTGATTTTACCATACCCCAAAATGCTGCTGCATAAATAAATCAAAGTGAAAACTGAAGAACTTTGGCTTGGGATAAAATATTTTGCCCATTGTATCTTCAGAACTTTTTTTTAAATTCTCAATTATTTCATGATAACTCTGATATATTTATTTTAGTCTCTGGTAAGGAAGAGTTGTTAATTTACTAAATTTTTTTTCTCACCAAATCTTTTTGTTCCAAATCATTTGCATGAGATTTTTCTAGCCTATGCCTCCAGCCATACAAGGTGAGATACCTAAATCAACCCAGAAAAAAAAAAATCAAGGAATTCCTCAGATAAGAAATGATGCCCACTAAGCTACTTAATTAGGGCAGCATTGTATTTAATTTATTTGGTTTTATTGATCGTTTTTGCCACAATAGAGGTTCTGGTGTCAGGAGAAGTGCCAGCAGAATTGTAAGGATTTTTTAGTGTAGTAGACCTGTGTGTGGTGGGGAGTGGGAGAGGCTGGGCTGTGCATCCACGTGGGTTCTGCAGCTCCAGTGGAGTGGGAGCATCAGGATGCATTTCCTGCCCCTGCACCTCGTGTAGCCCTTCTCTCAGTGCTGCTGTGGAGACGAGGTGGAGCTGTGGATGTTTCTGCACCTTAACAGCAGCTCTGCATTCCTGCATTGCATCCTTCTGTAGCCTCAAAGCCACCAAAGGCTGCTGTTCAAGGGAATTCACGCTGAAACCTCGTTTTCCACCTACAGAAACACTTGGAGAAGGACTGTGACAGCTCTGCCTTTCAATGACAGGGGTGGAATTTCCCTTCCTGCACAGTCATGTACATACCTCATGTCCTTAAATTCAGTCCAGGGTTAAAAAATGATCCAGGTTCAGCAATTCCTCAATCGTAGGAATGAACTTTATCCCAGCTTCCTGGCTGTAACTTTCTCCCACACGGGAATTCTGGGGAAGAGCCTCTTAGACCTTTCCACCTTCCTGGGGCACAAGAGAGCTTCCACCAGGTGGAAATGTGTAAAGGCTATTGCAAAACTTCTCTTAATGAGAATCTGAGGGAAGAACTTCACAGCATGGCCAAGATAAAGCTTATCAACTGATGAAACAAAAGATCTCTTTAATGATTCTTTTCTTAATATTCTCCCTTGGGCAATTTCTGAGTTATTTCTGGTTTTTGTTTTTTCTCTGGCCAAATAAGGGCTAAGAGGAGTAAGAGCCCTTTAAGAAATACTGGTAACAAGTGAAGTAATTTGTTTTGTGGCTAAATAAAATACTGCATTATCCTGAAACATGTGGAGTTATCAATATCTTAGAAGGTATTAGGAATTATCAGTTTAAGCACTTTCAGTTTTTTTCCAGTAAAGGAGGTTGGTGACAAAGAGAACAAGTGGGTGAGGGGAGTTGATATGATGTAGTTGCAAACCTCTGAAGGGTTATTTTGATGGGTCTCATGAGATCCATTTCAATTTTGTTCTTTGCCATAGTGCTTGTTCTGCCACTCTGTGAGTGTGTGCAAAGGTTTTAAAGAGGAAGGAAGCCTAATCACTGGGATAAGTCCTGTTTTGGTCTCCTGTTTTAAGGCCACCAGAATTTAATATTCAAGGATGATGCAATTTGTAATGGGTGGTCATTTAGAATAGGATTTTCTCAGCTAGTCATTGCAGCTTATTTGTTTTACTGAGGAAAAAGTTCTCCATGGAAAGAGAACCAGGCTGCCTCTGAAGAGAGGTAATGAGGTGGTACATGGAAATGTATTCCTAGGGTGTCCATCATGGCCACTGACACCTGCACACATTTGTGGGGTGCTGTCTTGATCAACTGAGCTTGTGAAAATTCCCTGCATCAGTTCAGAAGTAAATGACTGTATGTAGGTCATTTGTCCATGCTACTGAAATTGTATTCTCAGTAATGGATTGGTGTGTCAGGGTGCATCATACAGAAATGATTCTTAGAGTGAGCAGCCCTCACTTAGAGTGTATCAAGTACCAGACCATGTGAGGAATATCAGAACTTCAGGTTCTTCTAGGGTCACAGAAGATTCAGTGTTTGAGTACAGAGTTCAGGGAAGGAATTTCATCAGTGAGTTTCTGCTGCTTTGCATGCAAAGGATGGGAATGTGCTTTCTGTTTTCTGAAGATCTTTCCCAGACACCCCTGCCAGCCAGCTCTAGATCTGTGGTCCCCATTTAGCACTGGTCCCTTGAGATGCACAATTCTCCTCAAGCAATTTTTGGTTGATTTTGCACAGTGGCCTGTAATCTGAAGTGACTCTTTGCTTTGTGTGCTAAAAACACCCATGGCCTCATGGTGCAGGTGTTCCAGGTGCTGTTTCCAGTGTCCCTCTCTGCTGGCTGGTGGGATGCTGAAGCAGCTGGTGGCTTCTCCTGTGACCCATACCCTGTGCTCCACCTGCCCAGAGGGTTCAGGTGGCTCTGGCATTGCCAGCAACCAGCTGGGCTCTCTTCTACCAGAACCTGATCTTTACATGTTACTGCAGCAGCATGACCTTAATTCCTGCACCATGATTGAATTTGTAGAAAATCTTGAGTCTGTTCCTCTTTTTCCCCTTCTCCCCCTCCTGCTGATATCTATTTCTATTTCCCTACTCCCTCAAAAGAAGTTCTAATGCATTATTTTCACAAGAAGAAAACATCCAAGAGCTATTTCTCTGACAGCCAGTGAAAAGTAGAAGCAGTGTGTGTTAATTGGCTATTGTTTGTTGGAAAACACCCTCCAATTAACTTCTAAAAATTTGGCTCCAAAAGAGATTTGACCTTTGTGTCTTAGGATGATTATATCAGCTAAATCTTGTTGCAAAATCTTAAAGTGGCCTAATTTCTACTATTACCATGATGAGATACAATTTCTATGGAGCAGAATGGGGTCCAGTGTTTGCCACAGGCATTTTTGTGACTCTGCAGCTGAACTGTCTGTTGATAAACTTTGGCATATTAATTAATCACAGTGATTTGATAGCAAACAAATTTCACTTTATAGATTTTATGGATATTGTTCACTAAGCCATTCTTATTTGAGTATTTGCTTGTTCAGGTCTTGACTGGCTACCTGGATCAATGAAAATATTTAATGCTAGTTCATTTGCTGTTTAAATAAAGCACAGGTTTGAATAAAGCCACACCTTCTGCAGCTTTTAGCTGGCAAAGTGATATTGTTCAGAAATGTCATGTTATGCCATTCTGTCAAGAGAAGTTCTTAAAAAGGACATAATTATAACTAAAGGACATTCTTATAACTAAATTCTTCTGTTTGTGTGTAGTTCACTGGAACACCAACATGAAACTGAGCTCTGATAGCACGAATATCTGTCAGTATTTCATTGTTACAGCAAATAGTTGGAGAAAATAGTTATTTTGTTTTTTTTCTTTCTTTTTTCCATCTAGAAACCATGGCTGAATAATTTTGAATGGATTTATGACTCATTTTTCTTCTGTGGGCATTCTTATGGCAGCAACATAGTCTCAGCACAGTGTTAAAATGCCCATATTGAAAGAAGGAGAAATAAAAACACCATTTGCAAAAGCAGATTCATGTGAAAGAAGTGAAGAATAATCCTGACTTCCAGGGGGGTTGAAGCTCAAAACTTCACAACTTTTTTTTTTTTTTAAATAAACGCAGACCTCCCACAGTTTTTCCTTCTCATTTCCTTATTCTTGATCTTCCTTTTCAGGGACTAGTCTAGGCCAAGGAAGAGAGAGGTATTAAGAGAATAGGCTTCTAAATTATCCATCTTTTCAATAATTTCTTTAATTACCATGACTGTTTATATATTTTAGCTGAAAACTGCACCAAGTAATTTGGCTTTTTCATCACGCTGGCTGATATTGACTGTTCATGCAGTAGCTTGAAGTTTATGGCAAAGGACAGTCATTAACCTGTCAATGAGGAATGGCCTCATGTATAAATGGAGATGTATAAACTCAACACACCTTCAGCTCTGCTTTCAAATGCTCCACTGGAATAATGTCTGAAAAACTAACAAAAGTGTTGGCTATGAATAAATTCTGGTGTATGGATCTTCTATCAGCCTGCTTGTGCCTTTCTGAAATGAAGCAATTATGTAAAAAAAATTATACTAGGTGCAAAGATTCTTTTATTTAGAAATTTATTATTGGTTTTGCTAAGACTTTCTGTCATCTGGAAGAAACTGAGGCTCTTCATTTCACAAATATGAACACATTATTAGAGAAAAAGAAACCACTCCACTAATGTGGGTGCACTTCCAGTCACCTGCCAACACTGACAAATTGAGCCAATATTATCAAAAATAGCACTTATGTCTTTCTTTTTTCCCCCCCCCCCCCTCCCCCGATGCTCCAAAGCAATTACTGTGAAAGCTCTTCTTGGTAATGAGCATTATCCCTGTTTCAGAAATGGAGAAATCAAAGTTACAGCAAAATCTAACCAAGGGCAGAAATCAAATATCAAAAATTAGAGGAAAAATCTCTGTGGTTATTGAAGATTTTTTGTTCCCTCACCAGAACAGTGCATGTTCTTTGATCACATGGTCTGGATGCCCTTGAATATAATTCAATAAGTCTTTAATGAATACTGGAGTAGTGTCAGTCTCTGTTCTTCGTTCACTTGCATAAAAATTATACTGGTTTCCCACTCCAGAGAGTCTGGAGATATGAGAGATCTGTGTCCTCTTTTCCAGTGTTAAATTAGGGCTCGATTGGAAGATGTACACAGCATTTGCTGGGGAACAGTGCATGTTTTCAAGTTTCACAGAGATTACTGAAGTGTGTTTAAGTGTTAAACTGTTGGTGCCTTGATTCCCGGCTTCACCTTCTGCCTTAAGACTTGGGTAGGGGTGTGGAAGTCAAAGGTTTCAATGTGAGCATCTGGGGAGGATTTCTTCAGGGATTTGGATTCATGTTTGGATTGTTCCTCACCATCAGGGTCATGTCAATTTTCACACAGAAGTTTATCCAGGTATTCCTACTGCAAAGCAGGAACAAGCCAATCATTAAGAGACTGTAATTCAACATGGGGACTGTGATGACTTAATTCAATGCAAGAATGGGGTTTCTCCATTTCTTGAAGCTGTTGAAAATGCTGCTTCAGCTGAGCTACCTGCAATTGTTAGGTATTAAAGTTTCAGGATTTCTCCTTATATGTAAGCATATTCCAGACTTCTACAAACAGAGAAACCTGGCCTTCCCCTGGGTCCCTGAATTGGAAATGGGGCCAGTGTGAGCCAGTTTCTCATTGTTTTTACTTCACAAAGCTTCTTAGTTTAGTACACCTGTGCTGTACCTCACAGAAGAGACGAGATACCCTGTCATGCTGTCCCCCAAACACAGAATAGAGAGACAGGCTATGCTCCCAGGAGACTGGTCTCTGTGTGGAAATCAAGGGAAAATAAATAGGGAGGGAAGCACAGGGGAGGAAAGGTGATCAGACTGAGAGGGAGTGGTATTGACAGTGGCTGAACAGTTATTGTCTTTGTTCATGTATTAAGCTTAAAATGAAAAATATCTTTTGGAAAAGAAAGAGGGATTATTAATGCTGTCTGGCCTTTGTTTTTCCTCATTTCTGTGAAAATATTTTCAAAAATATTTTTAGTAAACAGAAAAACCCTTTGGAGCAGATTGCTGCAGATGGTTTTGCTTAACAAGCTGCATCTGTCTGAAGATTACTAGTACTATTAAGTTGCCCTTTATTCAGCTGATCTTTTGAGAAGGAAGCCCATGTGCGATAATATTGACATATGTTGATATTAGTAAGTTATCATCAGTATAAATATTCAGAATTGTATCCATGCCTAAGAAAAGCAGCAGCCCATTTCAGCAGCTCACAGGAGCAGGGGTGTCAGCCAAGGACAGTGGAGTCAGTCACTGGGTCAGAGTGGTGCCTGCCCCAGGAGCTGTGTGCCTGCACATGTCACAAATGTCACTGCAGGGCTGGCAGCCAGCGCTGCTCCAGAGCAGGGCATGTCCCTGCCCTGCTTCCAAAGAGCTGCTGAGAAATTCCTGAGCTGCTCTGCACTCTGCTCTCTCTCTGTTAATGGGGGTCTGCCCCGTGGAGCTCTTCAGTCCCTTTTTTTTTGCTTTGTTTTCTTGTTCTCTGCGTCTCTCTGAGTTTCACAACATAGGTGATAAAGATGCAATAGAGCTATTATTTCTGGCAATATAGCACAGTGTTTTTGTTACAACTTTTAGTGACTCAGACACCAAAAACCTGATAGAGTGAAAGAAAAAGTGGGGTTTTTTTCCTCAGTAATCTTCTTTTTAGATTTTAGTATATATCTAAGAAGGTCTCTGGAACTCAAACTACTGAGGTTTTTTTTATAGGTCAGCATCATGATTTTGAATGTTGCTTGCCCACTCAAGATTGTGTTTCATATGTAGTAAAACACAGGATAAAAGTTCAATGATAGCTATAAAAGGCTGAAAGTTATAGAAAATATTTTTTCAAGGAGGGAAATTCACTGTTAAACCAATTCACTTAAAGATATGGTGGATTTATCCCATGTTGCTTGTAAACTACTATTAAAGTAAAAAAGAAAAGCTCTAAGATTGCTGCAGAAATTGCTGGTTGAAGTTTTACAGTCTGTTCCTTATAAGTGGCCAGAATAGATTTGGATATTAATCACTCCAGACTTTAAAATTAAGGATTTGAAGTTTGAATTAGAGTGGTAAACTTTTGCAAATTTAGTTTCAAAGATGGTTTGTTGTTGAGGGCTATTGAAGATCTGTGTGCCTTCTGGCATTACCCTTGGGCAGATCTAGTTCATAAAGTCTCTTCAGCTTCTTGACTTATTTTAAAAGCAGAGACCTAGAAAGGGTAAAGAGAAATAGAAGAAATAGTCCCTTAACTAAGTTAGTTGGGTTTATGTAATAAAAATGAATCTGAAAGCCTTTCCAGGGAAGTTGAGCTAGTGGACAGATCCCTAAGGGGTCTAAAACACTTGCAGGTTGCTGGTCTGCTGGCAGTGCCTGGTGTGGAGGCAGCTCCTGTCACTGTGAGCACAAACTGAACAACCACACTCCTGCTAAGGCAGCCTCAAGGCCCGATATTTCTGATGTTGCAGCAGCTTTTCACAGGGGATGACTCAGAGGATGCAAATAATTCACGTTTTTATTCCACTTACAGACTGAGGGGCATTATCAGATGTACAAACCAGTTGTCTTTCGGTGAATTAAAATCCTACTTTAGCAGAAATGACTGGACCATGCTAACCCTGCTTGGTTAAGGACACGTGCTTTGAGTAACAGAATCACAGCATTTGGAGGATCCTGCTGTGTGCAGGAATGGCTAAGAAAGGCAAAAGATTGCTTGATGTTTCCTTGAGTCACCCTCCCCTGAAGGAATGTTCTGAGGTCTCCTGAGCAGAGCTGTCTGGAAGTAATAGAACATGCTAGAAAGGTGCCAGCAGGAGGACTGCAATGTCGGAGCTCTGCATGGATCACTGTGGGCCTTGGCCAGGGAGGTGTCCTCCATCTCAGCCCACCCCTCTGCAAATGCTACTCATTCTCCATCACAAACTTCTAGGAGATCATCATACTAAACAAAGCAAAGCTAAATATTTATTTCTAATTTTCCTTCTCACTTTGAGCTCATGTAAGAGGGAGTATATTGCTTCTTTCATGATGGACATATCTGGAATTGTAGATTATTGGGTGATATTAGAAAGGATTAATTTTTTTCAACACTAGTGGCAGCTTTGCAAAATGGTTCTTTAAGTGGGTATTTTTAAACCAGTGGGAAAAAAAATACTTATATTTAATATGTTTGATATATTTATTTCATTTAAGTATACACCTCCACAAAGGTGTGGCTTTGCTGGCTGCAGTGAAGCACACAGAGCTCATTAACGAAGAACTGTTTGGTAGCAAAGCCATTCTCTTCCACAAGAGTGGAGAGACCTTTAGAGTCCGTGAAGAGGAGGGTATGACAGCGAGAAGTTACAGAAATATGTGGTGCTCAGCATTGATAGTATAATGGAAATATTTCTAAGTTAAAGATCTTTAATTCATGGAGGTTTAAGGGTAAATCCTTATTGCAATCCATATTGCAATCAGTGTTTTTCAGATTAGGATGGTTTTTAAATTTTGAAACAAGAAAATGAACAAAACTCCACCAAACAGTTCCAATTAAATTATTCTTATCTAAAACTCCTACTGCTGTCTTCAGATCCTGGCTGATTCTTAGTGCAAGGAATGTGTAGCATTTTGAAAAGGGTAAGTGCCTTTGCAGATGATATCACTGTAGATGGCTTTTGAGGTGCTGCATATCCTCCATAGTCTTAGGGTAGACTTCAGCAGACATAGGTCCTTTTTATAGTTTATAAATGTTGGTATTCTTTATATTCAGGAAAAAAGTAGCTGAGGGAGAATCTTTGTCCACTCTACAATTGATTCTTATCATCTGTTTTCATCCTGAGCCTTGCAACATCAATCAAATGAAAAATAAGAATCGCTTTTTCCCTGAGCTGTTACAAGTGCCATGAAGATGGATGTACAGATACAGGTCTGAACATGACTGGCATGGAAACCTCCAGGGGAAGCATCATGGGTCAGAGGATAGGCAATGCCAGGAGCAGCCTCAGTTCATAAATGAGGAAGAATTATATTCTGCTTTTAAAAAAGGAAAAAAATCCACAGTGAGAGCAAATAATGACTGAATTATGGAAGCCTTTTCCGTGGTGCAGTGAAAATCTGTGTGTGACATTGTGAGAGCTGCTTAGAAAGGGGTCTGCTGGGACAGTGACTGCAAGAGGGGCTTGAGTTGTTGTGTTATGCTGAGCTGGCTCATTGATTAGCAATTAGATATTTCTATTGATGAGGAATCTGGGAAAGGAACCCTCAGGTTTGTTGCACTAGCAGCCTGCATGGTGTTGGGTACCTGGATCTTGCTGCTTGGCCAGCAGTAGGATTGGTGTTCCAAAGGATTGGTGAGACAGGTCAGTGCAGCAGACACACAGCAATGATTGCATCTCAGGATTCCCAAAACCTACTTTTGTGTTTTGTTGCTGCCCAGAAACATCCAAGATCAAATTATTTAGGTGACTAAGTGGAGCAAAAAGTGCTGAAGTTGGCACAGAGCCAGGCTGTTCACAAGCAAGAGGGAATTAAGGCATTTTTATAGTTGGCATGGGACACCTGGTAATGCTACCAGATTTTTATCTTTTCTTCATTTGCAAGCTCCTTGTTCCTCTTTGTAATGGTCCCTACAAAACCTCAAAGCAGTGCTGAGAACAGCTGATGATTTTTTTACTCTTTCTGCCTAGTGAATATTTATTAGTTTGTATAAGCGAAATGTATTTGGCATGAAAAAGGTATGGAAGAAGACCTTAGACTGGACCTCTGACTGGTACTGTATGGAAAATGGGTAACTAAAGGAACCTCTATGATGTCAGATACTATTTGGATACTGAAACATGCTATAATTTGAAATACATACCAAAATATTTTTTCCCTGCTTCTACTAAGCAAAAATTTGTGGTGTATCCAGCACTGGATGTGGATATGCCTTGTGGAAATAGCATATTTTTAGGAGAACATTTTCTGATTTCTCCTGACTCTTGCATTATTTTTTAAGACTAAGGGAGCAGACAAGTCCTATTGAAAATGTGTTTGTGCCTGAACTGAGCAAGAGTAAACGAGGTTCATGTAGCTCTAGACTGACTATTCAGTATTCAGGATACTCACTGGAAAGCTTTGCCTCAACTTTGGAGCATGTTCCATAAAGTGCATTGCTTGAATGGTTGTCAGCTTTTTCATGGCAGCTTGATGTCAGTCATTGTCAACTGCATTGCCAAAAATGGGCTTTAATTTTAATATCACTGAGATGAAGGTGGGAAAAACATTAATATATCATAGTAATTGATGCTTGGCATCATTTATCTGTAGACAAGAGCTGAAATGTTTATCTATGGGAATAGTTTTAATCTATACTTTTCTAGTGTCATCACTTATCACTTGTCCTTTGCTGACAGATTCCTGTGATTTCATCTGGGGTTTGTCAATGGTGGCAGTTTTGGTCCAAGACTTAGAGTGTGAAGCAGATGACACAATTTGCACAGGTGAATTTTAAAACTCATGTTTGTCTGGGGAATTATCTTAAATAGGGATCATTTGGCTTATCCTCATGAGATTTTTCTTATGAAATCTATAAAAGAAAACCTGGTGTAGTTATATAGTTTCCAGCATCCAATGTTATATTTGTCATTTCAGACCTAAAGGTTTCTGAAAGGATTCTCTGAAAAACTTGGCTTCAGATTTCGTATAATTTGATGTTTCATATCTAAAAATTTAGGCTTTTTTGCTTTAGCAATTACAGGCACTCTGCTGTCATCTTGGATATAGTTGTCTGTACCTGATATAGGAACAAAATTTCAGTGCTTATAAGATTATTTCAGGAGTTACTTCATATTCACTTCAGAGTAACTGAGAAGGAGTTTGGTTTGTGAATCTTAAAATTAGGGGAAGAAAAAGGACCAAGGGTCCAATCAGAAACTGCAGATTCTATTCAGAAGCGTATTCACAACTTATCTATATGCAGTAATTATCATCACAACATTTTAACTAATCACAACTTTAAGATATTTGTTTGTACAATGACCCTATAATTAAGGGTATAATTTTTTTTCCATATAAACCTAAGATTAAATTGTGTATTAAAGCAGACAGGTCACTGTTCTTTGGAGACACCAAAATCTCTAATTTGTACTGAATTCAAAAGGCTTTTGATCAAGATCATGCACTGAGTCTGTAGAGGGGTAGATAATCTCCAGTTCCAACTCCTGCAGTGTCCATATTTATGTGCCTCTAGAGAATGGGATATTTCTGAAAACTGTTTCAAAAGCATATGCAAATTGAAATGAAATTGAATCAACTTTTAGAATCTGAAATTCTTAAATTGAATGGTTAGAAAAACACATATTAATCTGGATCTTATAAATAGCTTGCAAAATTAAGGTTATTGAATAATAACCTTGAAAAATTGAATAAACCTTTGACCTTTGGTGATAAACAGATTGTGGCAATTATTAATAATTTCAAGGATTCATCTAAATTTGCATTTATTCTGAGTCTTTTCAGCTCATGGCCCCTTTCTGTGAAGCCACCTCACCTTAAAAGACACCTTTTCAAGGTGACCAGTGCAAACTTAGCAGGAGAGTATTTTGATCAGCTGATCTTTCTTGCTTCCTTTTATTTTTTCTCCCTTTTCTTTTCTTCACACTATATCTCTTGTGCTTTTTGTGGCCAGTACTTGTCTTGTCATTTTCAGCACAACCACTTTTGGTTTTCTGTACATTTTTGTTTGACTTTGTACTACTCTCCTCTGCCTGGAAATTGATACATCATAAATAAATCAGGATGTGATGTGAGTATGAATAAGATTTAAGTTGAATATAGAGTAAATGTCATTGCAAATGATAAAGGAAACAACCTGTAATCATATTCTGAATATGGATTCTTAAAGCATTGGTAAATGCTAATAAATAAACCAAAGACAGTTTCTATTATATACCTTTGTTATTTATATATACACCCATATTACTAAAATATTTATAGAATGAAATGGGAAAATGTATTTGCTCATCTTTCATCAAGAAGAAACTATCAATGAAAGAAAACACAAAGAAATCAAGAAAGTGCATAGAAATAAAATAGCTTGGACAAATTTTGTCCCTGCTAGATAATTTATCAGGCAGTCTGAGCAGAGTTTCCTCCCAAGTTTTAGTCATTCAAAATTTGCCTGTTTAGTGGCAGGGAGTTTCTCAGTGTGTGCCTGATCTGGTCACGTTCACACAGAAGAGAGTGGGAGCAGAGTGGAGAGGGTTAAAAAGTGTTGGTGTGCCCAGGGGCTGTGCCAGGTCTGTGCCAGACACTGTGCAGCACCCTGCTCACCCCTGCCCTGGGCTGCCAGCTCAGGGAATCTCTTCCCAAATCAGCTTTGCCTACTGCCCCACGAGCAGATTTGAGTGATGGTTTCTATTCTGTCGTAGAGAAACCTCTGCTCATCCTTCTGACTGAGCTGTGTGGCACTGGGGCACTGCCCTGGGGACACTCCTGCAGTTTAAAGGGTTGAGGGCGTTCAGAGCTCAGTTCCTGCTGCTCACCAAAGCTGCCTCACATCATTGCAAACCTCCTGGGGTGGCAGAAGGAAGGAAATAACCTGGAAGCAGGAAGGCGGCTTGGCATTGTTTGAGGGCAGGTGGATGAGGGGAATGTTGTAGTGAGTGGATGGGAAAATGATGATGGTTCTGTGGGAAATGCTGTGACTGCCCCTTGGTTAATGCTGGGAAAATGTTTCAGTAGTTTGAAGACCATATATTGATTCTTAATTATCTGGAATTGTTTTTTTCAGAAAGGCAGTTTGGTGTCTTTTTCATGGCAAGGACCCTGAGAAGGGAATTGGTGTCTTATCAAACTTAAATCGAAGTTGTAGAAAGAATTAGCCTGGAAGGTAGCACACATAGTGTGGGACTTGGCTGTTTCTAATTTGCAGAAACAAATCTTTTTATCATTCCATGATTCCTTTTAGGAATCTGTTGATATAAAGCAAGTGCAAAAATATAAAGTCATTCTGGAATATGTGTACCTTGGGTTAAATTGGAATGGTTTTCTCCTGAAACAAAGGACAGCCACTTGACAAAACAAGTTGATGTCTAGAACAGAAATGTAGCTTCCAAATTTTCTTTGAGGCATTTCATTGAATCTGTCAGTTGAGGGGAAAGATGAAGAAGGTGCACACAGTATGTGCTTTGTATTCATATCCTGGAATCCAGGGTGTCCTAGCCAAGTGGGTGAGTCAATGTGCTAAATTCCACACCCAAACTCTTTAGACAGAAGTTCAATGCTGAAATGAGGCATCTGTGAGTCTGGGGAGATTGAGTACCACCAGCTGAACCAAGCAGATATTATCTAAGCAAGCTGTCTGTGATAAAACACCACAGAGTTGACATAGCAAGCTCTGGTTTTGTGTCTTTCACTGAGCTAAAAAAAAGAGCTAAATTTTTTCTATTGGTCCTTGTAGGTTACTGTTTCTCAATAGACCATGGTGGAGCTATTTGATTTCTAGTAATTTGTTAATTCATGGCATGTAGATATAAGCTGAAATTCTAATAACATGGATCATGTTATCACCACAGTAATGAAATGTCTTGTCTCAACTTGTGAGTTTTTGTTTATCATTAAGAATTTCAATGCTTTACAGGGAACAGCAGGTGAATTTGCTTGTATAGCTAAAGAGAAAATGAGGGCTTCTTTTTACATAATCCACTACAGATGTTATCTGGAGTTGGCTTCAGAATACATTAATATCGCTTTTGTAAGCAGTCTTGTAAGTGGCAATATGTTTCAAATGCCTTGGATGTTTAACTTGGGCAGGAGAGGAAAAGTGATAGCAACATTTGCAGAAGCTGCTTTGTAAATTCAGTCTGAGGTCAAGCTTTGCATGCCCATAACTTTCAGGAAAAATAAATTAGAAAATGCAGTCCATCACTTTTCTGTGAAGGGTTACGAGGCAGTTCAGGAAAATCACTGCACTGAAGGCAGCAAGGCTCGAGATCAAGAGAGAAGGGTAGAGGGAGGAAGAGATGGCTCTGGTGCTTCAGGGAAATGTTGTTTTCTGCCAGGCCCTTTTGAAACAGGGATGCATGCAGGAGCTGATGGGTGGCTTTGGGTGTGATGAGCCAAGCTGTCTTCAGGATGGACACAGCTGGTTACAAATGGGAGAGGGTGATAAAGCCATGATGAGTCCCAGATGAATGAGACAAGGCACCCCTGTGATTACCCCAGACATCCTGTATTGCACACTGTGGAACCCCGCCGGGTAATTCATGCCAAAATCTGTGTCTCATCTAGAAAGATGCTCAGTATTGAGTGAAAAACTTCAATAATTGTGGAAGTGCTTTAACAGGTAGAGTAAACACAGCAGAAGAAGGAGCAGCAGAAGCAGGTAGAAGAAGGTAGAACTGACCTAAATGGAACTGCTGAGTTTAGGAATCGAAACAATTCTGGACAGGAAAACTGAAGGAAAAAACCCCCAAACAACAACAACAAAAAAACCCCAAAACCTATAGCCATGAATATTATCTTTTTAAACCCGTGTTTACTATCAGTATCCTGTGTGTCTGAATTTGATGTATTAAGTCGTAAGAGATAAAATTCTGAGACAGTGTTCATAGTGGGGTATGGTCGACAGAATTAAGCTATGCTCCTGGGAGAATCTGCAACTTAAAGAAGGAACTAACATAAATGGTGTTAGAAGGAAGCAGTGATCATCTTTGTGAGAAATAATATTTCAAAAAATATCCATGAAATTATAAAATTAATCATTAACTCTCCAATGACAGTTGATAATAGCATTACCTTCATTGTACAGATTATGGAGATCTGCAAAAAGGAGATTTAATATATATTATAAAATTTCTAGCAGGTTAAAGGCTGCATGAAAACCTTTTAATTATTAGAAATAATCTAAGCAAGCAACACCTCCTCCTTCCCATTTGTAGCACCGCTCAAGTGCCTACACAGTCCTATTCTTTTCTAGCCATTATGGACGTATTAGGTAAAGGTACACTTCAGAAATAGGAAGCTATATTTAAGGAATCGTGTCTCATTTCCCAGCTCTCTGTAGGTTTTCAAAGACAGCATTGCTTATATTTAGTAGCAGTTTTACTGAGATAAAAGAAATGCTTCTTTCAAGAAAGGTTGCCATTTCAAAATGTTTTTCAAAATAATTTTCAGTCTTCAAGAAGACATGCTAAGAATCCATAGCAGTTCCCTTGCAAAGGAGTAAATGATGACTGGAAGAGGCTGGCTAAGACAGGTCAGGGAATGAATTTGTTGTGAAGTTTGCTTCTGTATTTCAAGTGGAGATGACCTGATTGAAGGGATTGCACCAATTCCTTTGCTGGTAGGAATTTGTGTTGTTGTACTGAGCATTAAGAGGCTACTGGTGTCTATGTACAGGCTGGCATTTTTTCTCTGGGGACACCCACTAAGGAGGCAGCCCAAATATTATATAAGCTGCCTGCGCCTCTCCCACAGCAAGAACTGCAGGCAGGAAGCAGGAGGTGATGGTCTAATTATTTGGCTCTGAGTTGAATGATGTGTGACACCAGCACGAGCCAACAGGAGGGTCCCTCTGGTCCCCACGACCAAAGCCTGGCTGATGGCAGCACACACCTTTGAGTGCCATCCCAAGAACGGGGGAGAAAAATGATGGAGATGCTCAGGGACTGGAGGACTGGATTTGCAATGAGCTGAGGGCCCAAATACGATGTGGAAAGAAAAACAAGTAAAAATGCTAAGGGCTCTGTGCAGCTGGTGGAGACACAGGCACAAGCTCATTGCTGTTTGTTTTTGGTTGCATACAGTGCAGTCATTTGGAACTGTGGGCAGATCTGCTTTTAAGAAAAACATGGAAATCCATTTTCTGGTTGTTATTTGATGTTTTATTTACTGTTGCTGAATTTATTTATTTCCTGGCTTGAGCAATCCAGCAAAGGCCATATTACAAATACTATTTTAAGAAGTTCTTTCCAAGAATTGCCCATTACATGGTTTTGCCTTTCACTTACAAAAAATGAGAAAGGAAAGGACTTGGAGCACTTAGAGTTTCTTATATAATCAATAGTGAGCCTTTGGATATACAGTAAATATATTTATATAGTGAACCTGCAATAGACATACACACAGCACCATGGAAAAAATATTCTCTCTGTGAAACACTGATATTTGAAGTCTACACATAAGATGTATTAGAGATTTCATTAACACAAGGCAAGCAGTATTAATATAAAATAATATGAAATTCCAGGGATGAAAGTAATGAAATTAACTCACACATTATAACTTGAGATTGTAGTTCCTTCCTGAGGCGGCCAAGGAAGTGATTTTTGTTATTGCTGCAAGATAGAAACATTATCAGCTTTACATAGGATAGTTAACACCTGGTGTGGAGGAATGCACAAGTCCTGAATTCTGATCCTGTAAGAAAGTGATGATATTGGTATTCAGGAACATTCTCTGGAGTGGGTTTTTGTTACAGGCTGATTTTCATGTTGCAGTATTTAATCATTTAAAGTATATGATTTCTTACACCATTGTTCCTTTCTTTTTAAACTATGAAAGATAATTGTATCTCGAAGAAGGGACTTATCTCTCTTTATCTAGTCCTCTTTACTCTTCAAGCAAAATTATAATGTGGATTTCTCATGGCTGGTTTCAGGCAACAGATTATTTTAAATCCTAAATAGAGAAAGAGATTTTAATTTCATTGCAAGAGCAGTCAGAATAAATTAGTTGGGAGGAGAAAAACCTCGATAAATGACATTTTTTTTCCCAAGACTAATTATATTTGAGACTACCCAGGATGAGCAAAGACTTATAGACTGAGCAGAATGGTATTGCTCTGGGTTTGGGTTTTTTAAACTTTTTTTTTCGTATAAAAATGTTTCTAAATTGGATATCTGTGACAATCTTTAAGAAAGACGCCTTATTCCTGTTAACAGAGAAATAATTTAAACTGTCTTTCACTCTGCCCTAAAATTGCCCCTGAAGCAGCTCCATCTTTCACAGGATAGAATCCCAAGCATCCCTCTCTGCCTGCTGCCTGGCTGGGGGAAGCTGTGCAAGCTGACAGCAAGTGCCCACCCCTGCACCCTGCAACTCCTCAGCACTGCACAAACCCCCACGGAACAGAAGAGAGGCACAGAATCCTAAAATGACAGCAGGGACAGTTGTCTGGGTGCCATAGAAACTGCCACTGCAAGGAAGAGCCTTCCCTTGCTTGACTTTGCTGTTCAAATATTGAGAATGCAGTGAATTTATAGAGAAAAATCAAGGTGTGTTGTTTCCCTGTCAGGTGATTGTCCATTTGTGCAGTTTTCATTTGCTGCTTGTGTGGGCTCAGCTTTGTGCAGTTAACTGTAAAATCCAAAACTCGTGTCTCTGTTCTCTCTTTTGTGTGATGAAATTTCCTGTCAGAACCTCTCACAGCGTGTCCCTCCCCAGTGCTGCCCTGCAGGTGCCTTGACCTTCGTGGTTTTCATGTCCTGAGAGGCAATGAGAGCTGCCTTGCTGTGAGCCCACCGTGCCCATGGGCTCTGTGCCCTCCTCTCCACTGGCCCATGTGGCTTTGGCATCAGCAGGGCTGGGGACATCTCAGAGGATGTGACACCAACCCTGGGTCCTGCCCAGAGTGCCTTCAGGAGAAAGGTCTGGATGCAGTGGGACAAGCAGCAGAGCCCCTCAACAACCCAGGAGCTGTATCCCTCAGCAGAAACCTCTCAGCTGGGTGCAGGGAAGGCAGGAATGGCTCCAGGCTGCTCAAACAGTTCTTGTGTGCAGTGAGTGTGTGTTTATTATGGGAAGGATTCCCAGGCCAGACTGCTGTCCACAGTGTTCTCACACTCCTGTGCTGAGAAGGACATGGTACAATCCAGGACACACTTCAACATGACAAATAGCTGCCCAAAAAGAAACCACAGGATTTTGCTTCAGGTCAGCAAGCTGGTGCTTGGATGGGGAAATCTTTAATTTGCTCTAGAACTGCCATATAAATTACAGGATTGTTGGACTTTGCCTTGCCTTTGCCTGATTTCCCCAGGATATTTGAATTAACCTATTCAGTGCTGGATGAGGGGTCACCAAGGAATGCTTTTTGCTGCAGTTGGTGGCTTTCCAGCTAAAACCCTTCAGCAGTGGAGTTAGTATGCAGTTGCTATATCAGGATGGTGGGGGGAGATAGACTGATCAACTCATGGAACATCTCAGATCTTGTTCTTTCAACGACTTGTTGTAATTTCCACAATGTGCAGAATTTTTTAAACCGAATATCCTAAGCTAATTTTGAAAGGAAAGTTCTGCCTTTCTAGATTTCCTCCCACATTTAATTTAAATAAGTTATTCTTCACCTTTTGTTCCAGGCTGCTGTGCTCTGTTAAATGCTACTTCAGAAATGACTGCCTTTTACTGATGGGTGAAATAATCTCTGTGCAAAGTCTGGAAATTATTTTCAGTCGGGGAGGTATTTTAAGCTGCTTTGAAGTGAGAAGTACAGGATGGAGGGGTATAGGCAGCATGTGGGACTATGAAGTATGTATTATGAATTTATTGGCTTCTGATATTTTGTGCTTCATGGGGTTTTGAGAATGTCACTTATTTCTTATTATTGCCTGTTGTTTCTGAAAAGATGTCACATTATTGTGCGACAAAACCTGAAAGAGGTTGAATGGAACAAATATGGTCACAGAATCACAAACCTGTTTTCTGTTAGCTCAGTGGGACGGGCATGGGCTGTTCTCTGTGTGATTTCCTTTGAACACACATCTCCTCAGATAAATATAACAGGTTAAATTGGAGTAGTGAGCAGACTATACCAACATCCCTCTCAGACACGTGGATGTGAAAAGCATGCTGCTCTTTGTGGTGGTCAGGCAGTGCCATGTCTTTGAATATGACTGGTGCAAACACCTGATTCCCCAAATGATAAATGTACGTGCTTCCTTTCCCATATTAATGGCACTCTGGGCTGTGCTCTGGTGATGGTTGATTTTGGCACTCCCGTGGCTGTGGAGGGGTCTGGGTGCCTCTGCCCAGCAGTGTTGGTGCCCTGCAGGTCAGAGCTGTGCTGGCACCTGCGCTCCTGCCAGGCTGGCACTGGGGGCTGCCAGCTGCTCCTCTGCTGCTTACAAGTCTGTGGAGTCTCAGGGCTTAGATTAAGAGTGACAGAAACAATGATTTCCCAGCACTGCTGGTTTGTGCTGTGTCTGCTTTGTGACAATCCTGCCCTTAGGACTGCTCCTGGGGCAATGGGGACAGGAGAGCCACAGTCTGTGAGGATTCACCAGGGTCTCAGTGGGTGCCAGGCAGTGGTGGCACAGCTCTGTGTGTCCTGGGCTTGGGAACTGCTCAGCTCAGCCCCAGTGCCTGCTTCAGGCTGGTCCTGCTTTCCAGAGATGCAATCACAACCCAGGGATTTAGACGTGCTCATGGAAAGGGATTTTACAGCGTGTTTTGTTTGAAGCTCTCATGTTATTAACTCTAATGCTGAGTGATACATGGTGAAATTCACATGTTCCTGTAAAATCTACACTCTGTTTGCTCTGATCATGGTGTTTGTTTTCTTATCTGGTCCAGACATGTGCTAAAAGAAACGCACAAAATTGCTCCCCTTGGTGAAGCTGGTGTTCAAAAAATCTTAATAAAATTAAAATGTAATCTCAGTTTCTCCTTAATGCTCCTGTAACCTGTATGCCTTTAATTATCTGTACTGTTTACTGCCAGTTCAGTTATCAGGTATAATAAGTGAGCCTAACGCTTTAATGTTTGTTACTGGCCTACTTTCAAAATCCCTTACACATGCAAGTTGTATACAATTTAAATAAGAAATGCTGCCTGGAGTCATCACCACTCTTACCTAGAGGAAGGGAATGCTATTCCCTTTATTTAACCTACCAGCCTGAACCACCTGGGTACAGTTCTTGGAGTTAAAACCAATAGTGATCCAGTTTGCAGATTGCTGTTGCTCATTAGCTTTGCAAGTATGTTATAATGCTGGGTTTTCAGTCTTGCTCTGAGTTGTCTTACTGCTAGTGTTAGTGTTAGCCAGAATGCATTCTTAAAAAAATCGGAGATTTGAGTTGTGTGTCAGTGTTCTTTTTACAGTACAGTGGACCAGGAGAATAACAGCCAGGCCTTTTTTTTTTCTTTTCTTATACTGTCATTTTTTTTTCCTTTGAGTATTGCTACATATTTGTACTAAAATAGGAGAAATTTTTCTTTGATTCTGCTGCAAATACCTTGCATCTTTTCTTACTCTTGTATCATTTCTGTGTCTGTTTTGTTTTGGGGCCTCGATTCTGTTTTAAGATTTGACAACTTCACTCAGCATGTTGTAATAGCCTGTAGAAAGAGCCTTTTTGATTCATGTATATCAAAGTGCATGACTAACCCTCACTGTATATTTTGCTGGTGTCTGGTATTAAACTTCTTTATGCTTTAGTCACACATTAGCAAGTGATGCATTTATTGTCATAACTGAATTCAGCATTCTGGCTCAGCACTTTGTAGAAGGGAAGATAATGGAAGAAAGCAAACACTTCTGCTGACTGGCTGTGATGTGTGATCTCCCAGACAGAAGAATTTAGAATTTTTTGTTTAGAAGAGGGATGTTCAGAGGGAGGGAAAGAGAACTGCTGAAAGCAAAAAATGCAGCTATTTGCTACTCATTTCAAATCTTTGTCCTGCCTGGTATGAAGCTTAGAGAGAAAATCTTTTGCTCTGAATGCATTAATTTGATTTAATGTATGGATACATTATATTCTTGTCCTAGTTGTAAGCATCTTAATGTAATTTTAGGGGGTTTATTTAGGTAGAACTCTTAGATGGATGTCTGTTTCAGTGGGTTGCATTATTTCTTGCCTTTTATATTTTTTGCTACAGTATCACCAAACTTTCAGTATAGTTTTGGGCAGTGAAAATACAGTAATAATGAAAATTATTTCCTTCATCCAGGGCTCTTGGAAATATCCTTTAGAAATGCAGACAATATTTTTTTCTGTTTAGAAGTCAGTGAACCATCATTAGTAGCTGATATGTTGATTAATATCTACTTGTAAACCTTCTAAATAAGTTTTTGTTTCAGTGTATAATTTGCTTCAGAGGAGTTCCAGGAGGTCCTGAACCAACGTGTAAAGCTGAAGGGATGGGACAGTGCCCTTTACTCAATTTGCCAGATTTTCTGACATTCTCTAGGACTGTCTCCCTGCTTTGAAATCTTTGTAGCTAAACCTCCTCAGACTCTTCTAGAGAAGAACTCTGACTTTTGAAGAGCAAATGGCAGCTCAGGAGCATCCCAGCTTTGTGGTCAGATGGAATAGTTTCTGTAGCAGTGGGTTCTACTGTTGGATACACAAAAAAGTGCCAGCAGGGAAACCAGCAACGTGAATTGCCATGGAGATGAACACACACTTGGTGGAGGCGCTTTCAGCAGAACTGTCTCCTTGGCAAATCCATCAAAATGAAAACTTTTTGTGGAAATATATCAGTTGACAGGAGGAAGATCTTGGAACCGATGCTAGCTTAGAGCCCAGTATATTCAAGCTGAGCTATGAGCGAACCAGATTCATATCTTTACCCTGAATAACATCTCCAAAGCCTGCTCTTTTTGTCTTTGGCTTCATTTTCCTCTAAGTAAAAATTGTTGAAAGCTTTTGGAATCTTTACATTTTGGGTGATGTTCATGTTTCCTGATCCAGGTCATCACCTTGGGTATAGTGACAGAAAAACCTCATTTTGTCAGTCTTTATTTAAAGGAAGCATGCCATGTTTGCCATGTAACAGCAGATAAATAATTTAATGCAGCTTCTTTGATTTGCATTTGCTACCAATAATTGTTTTGGTCAAGCTTTTGTGGGGTGGCTGAAAAATCAAATTGTATCTGCTTGGAGGTTTCACCAGTATTGCTTCCCTCTGGGGCAGAGCACAGGAAATTGTGTTAAACACGAAGAGCAGAGTACCAAGGTTTGTTCTGGAAGTGAATATGAAACCTAGGAGTGGACGAAGCTGTAGATTTGTCTTTGTTGCATAGCTCAGATGAAAGAAAACAGATGAGATGGAAAGGGAATTGTTTTGGAGGAAAAAGTCTTGAAGACTGGGAAGAAAAGCTAAACCCCATCGTTTGGGATAATCCTCAAAAAGTTTCCAGTCTTTTGGGTGAGTAGTTGAAATAAAGTGATTTTTCAGAGGCTTTTCAGATTCAACTCAAGCTATTGAAATGTCAGAGGAAGAGAAGAAAATTTGTTTTCACCCAGGAGGATAACTTTGAAAAGTAGCAGAAAGCTCTTGCATTCATCCATCCTCAGAGAGCAACGGGCTGAGCAATCCTGACAGGAGTGAACGTGGTAAGGAGCTGCTGCAGAAATCCAGGGGCAAAAATATATACAGTTTTGTGGAGCTGAAGAAGCCTGCAACATTAGAGAGCTCTGAGTGTGCCATCATCAAGTCCTTTTACAGCTCCTAGGAATGCAGGGCTGCAGGAGTTCTGTCCTCTTGCCACGCTCCAGGAAGGCACAGGCTGGGAAAAAAAGAAAAAAAACCCTGTGGCAGCTCATAATTTGCATTTAATCTGCGATATAGCAGTGAAGCAGTGCTGGATACCAGATACAGACTGCTTTGGAATGCAAACACCTTTTCTCTGTCCTTCCTGGGAGATGATGCCTTCATGGAAGAAGTGGGCAGATGTCCTGCCAAGGGAGCCAGGGAAGTGCAGCTCAAGGCAAAGGCAGAAGGAACTAAACAGCACCATTGTGTTCTTTGGCCTTGACTGCTTCTTGTCTATAGGCAGTGTACAGAGAGGAGACATTCCCTGAAAATTGAATCTCCTAAGAAAATTTCTTCAATTTGTTCAGCTACATTACTGCACTGTTGGCTTGTTCCATAGGATGCTAAGTAGGAGATGGTTTCGTTCCAAATTTTTATTTTTGTTTTAGGAAGAGAAAATGTAGCAATCTGCAGGGCTTTGGACTGAGTGCTAGCCAGGGTCAGGTGAATGAAAGTGAACCTCTCCTCTACTGGACACATATCAATTAAATACTTCATTTCAAGAAAGCTGAAATCTTCCTCTAGGAAGAAAATCTTTATTTTCATAGCTTTTAAATCTGAGTTTGGAGTATCACTCTGGAAATGGCATTTTTCAGTAAAATACGAAAAAATAATGAAAAAAAATTGGAAGGTTTTTGCCCCATCCTTCTTCACAACACAAAGACACAACCAGAAATGCTTCAGTTTGAAGCCAAACAAACATTTTTAGTTTAGAGCCAAATAATGCTTTTATTTTTTTTCCCCCAAAATAATATTATGGAAAATACTGCTTTATTTTCAACCTTTTCCATGTTTTGTTTTATTTTCTTATATTTTCCTTTCCTTTTTTTTTTTCTTTCAAGATGAGCTGCCATATAAAATATATCACAGCTCAATCAACTCTCGTTCCAAGTTTTAAGGTTAGCTGGGAGACATTTTATTGTCAAGTAAGTCTATGCTCACTAAGTTCTTTGGAAATAGGCATTGACATTCTCATTGGACTGTGTTACTTCAGACACGGAGCACTGTTTGAAATAAATAATCCCAGATAACTGAAAGGCAGAATTCTTTTCATACAAGGAAATAAAAAAGAATCTGTATGATAAAGCATCCAGATTTGATGTGAGGTTTATTTCTTCTCTTAGTGGCAGAAGAGTTGAGCTCTGCTGGTTGCAGTGGGTTTTGTTGCCAAAAACAGCCCCGGCATCTTCTGAGTTTGCATTGGAGCTGGAGTTTGTGTGTGGGTCCCTCATGTCCTGGAAAGGCTGCTGCTCATGGCTCAGTGTGGGATGCAATGGGGGCTCTCTCCTCCACCCAGATTGTGCTTGGGCAATATTTGTAGAAATTCAGTGCCTTGAGACTTCTGCCAGATTTGGTGACACGAACAACTGGTTTCATATCAAGAGAAGCACACAACTTGTTTAAGAAAACAGGCAGCTACCTCCAATTTGAGGAATATTGATTTTGGAAAGTGGTAAACATGAGTGCATGATGAATAACGTGGGAGATGAAAACTGTGCAGTTAAAAGGAAAAGTGCTCTGGGGCTGACCACCTCCAGGTAGGAATAGAAGTCACTGTATTACTTTTAATCATGTTTTCAACAACCCTCTTTCTTCCTCTCCGCAAGATTCCCAGGAATACTGGTTTCCAGCTTTAACACTTATTGCTAGATGCATTAAATTAAGCAGTGTAAATCCGCCCCTGAGAATTTACCATTTGTCTAGTTTTGTGCAGCAGGTGGAATTTCATTGGGCTGAATTGATGCCAGTTTTTCTTCCAGGACCATTTTGAAATGTGTGCCTTTTCAGTCACCAGTGTTCCTATTTTCCCCTTGGCGAGGCATATGTCTCACTAAAGAGCCTGTTTGGAGGTTGTTGGTTTAGACAGTTCTTTGCTTTCAGGTTTGGTTTTTTTACATACTTATCTGTCCTTTTTCAAAAAGCAGCTGAAAATCTGGGCTAAAGTCAATGCTTTGCTTCCCTGGCACCCCCATCTGGGAGGAGATGAGCCTTTCAGGGAGGTGAGCATTGCAGATGTGATCTAAGCACTGTCAGGGACTGCAGTGTATTTCTCTGGCTGCTCTTTGCCTAGAGAAGCCTACAGCAGTATCTCTATATTTATGTCCATGTGTGCATATGTTTGAGTGAGTGGTAGGAGGAAAAATTCCCTAAGACTGATCAATCCCTTCCCCTGGAGGGGGGTGATGGCAGATGTTCCTTATTTGTCCTACTGGAAAGGCTGAGCTAACTGTGGGCATGGAATCTTCTCATTGCCATGGTAATGGATGTCTTCTAGAAAATGTGATTTCTATCATACAGTTGGAGAGTGCCTTTTATTTAGATTTCCTGGAAAGGTTTTACTAAGCAGATTATTTTGACACTTGCTTTTGCTGCTGTCTGTGTTACCATATCAGAGAACCACTCACCACACTATCCCCAAGGAAAGAGCAGCACCTTTCATGGCCACGCACAGTTTATATTAATTGTTTGCAGTGGCTGGTGTTCTCACTTAATTTCAGGTCCCCTTTCTTCAGGATAACATATTACTGAAGAAATGCTGAATAATTTACAAGATTCACATCAAATTAATGCGAGAAAACACCAGGAGTGTAAACCCATGGTACTTGCTATTCTTTTGTGTTTCATATCAGTCTGACAAGAATTTTCAGAGCTTCCTCTGCAAGCTTCTCTGTTCTTCAATGTTGAAAACATAACCTAAACAACATTCCTCAACTTCATGTGTATTTTTACATGAAAAAAGCACTTCAGTTTATATTATGAAATTTATAAGCTATCATTAACTGAAGATGGTTTAGAATTTATTTTTTTTTATGTTTGTGGTGTTTCTCGCAGCTCAGATTATGAATGACATTACGTTTTGCATTACTATCAGATTAGAAATATCTCCAGCTATTCACTTAATGATCACTTAGTACAGAGCAATGCCAGGGCCAATGTTACCTCTTACAGCATATGAAATAAAGTAATTACTTTTTTTTCCCATTCTCAATCCTGCCTGTTTTGGTAAGTCTTTCTGGATCCAGGGTGTAAAAATAACCTTTTGGCATCAGACTGAGATCAAAAGTCACTTCTTGCTTTTGCTAGTTTCCTTTATGTGACTTGGATGAATCATTTAATTCTTGGTGGGTTAACTCTCAGTTCGCAGATAACATTGCATAATTTATCTTTTATGGTCTTTTAGCTAAAAAAAAAAATGTAAACTGGTGGCTGTCTCATAAATATTTTTGAAAAGTTGAACCCCATGGAAACGAACTCTGTTTCTCTTTGTCTTTATCATCAGCTTCAAAGCTCCTCTTCTTCCACCTGTGTATACACACACATCACTGGGATGTAATATGTGCTGAAATGTACAGTGTGCTGTAAAATGTACATGAAATATGGGTGCATTGGGTGCACTGGGTCAGGCTTTGATGAAAGATGTCTCAGTAAAGTGGAAGTGCTCCTCCCCTGCTCACTTCTCATGGCAGAGCCAGAGATGATGGATTTTTGTTCTGATTGCTGTCTCGTAGTTTAATAATGGAGTAAAATAACAAAGGAGTAAACAATTTAAAAAAACCCACATGGCACTATTATTGCTGTCGTTTCACAGAGTTCTAGAGGGAATTCAAAAATACTGTTGCTGCTATATAAATAATTGATGTTGTAATGTTCAGGTCAGCTATCCTTTCATGAGGTAGCAGTTCAGGGAGCAGTGTTTTCCTGTCTTTGGGAACACAGGTTTGCACAAGATGTGTCAAGAGACACAGAATCGCTGTGAATTTGGATGTGGAGTTGTGAAGTACCACTGGGGTCACTGCTGGCACAAAGATACTTCAGAGCAGGTGTCAAAGAAATGCTCCAGTATTGTTCAGTTTACAGGTGTGCTAGAGAATGACTGTGAGGTGTTGCCTAAGAGGAATAAGAGCAAAAGTCTCTGCAACATTGCTATGATCTTCATGCACATCACCTGTGTGAAATTCCACTGAAGATCACAATGATCAATGGGACAGTACAAGATGTATTGCCTTTCCAGAGCTGCAGTCCTCAGGGGGCCTTTGCCAAGTTTTAAATTCTGCCTTTAAAGGACTGGAAACACATTCTGCTTTAATGATGCATCATTGAGAGCAGAAAAAAACGTAGTAGTGGTAGTAGCTATGGCTCTAACTGTACTCTGCTAAATTTGAGAATGATCCATTATCCTTGACTACAGAGAGCTCTTGAAATTCTCAGTTTTAAACTGTGCTGCATCCATGACACAAAGCAATCAAAACCAGAAAATGCTAATAGAATACTCTGTGAAAAAGTGAGTGCTGGATTTTCTGATATAAACAAGTAACAGAAAACTGAGTTGTAGGAATACAAACAAATGGCAGCTTTAGTATTGAAATTACCCAGATTTTGCCAATTTCAAGTGCAGCTGTGCTATTTAGCTTTGGTTAGTTTAAAAGAAAATAATTTCCTTGAACATGGAGTTCTGCAGTCATCAGAGTGATGTAATAAATAAATAAATAAATAAACAAGCCCAGACAGGGAGCACAGATGCCACTTAATGTGGCAGTGTATTAAAGTTTACAGCTCCTTCTTTTAGCGTCTTCCCTGGGGTGCCATGTGTCAGCTCCTGGAGGAGGAACTGCAAAGTCTGATTCACTGACGTATTGGATGACATCTGTGCTTGCTGGCTTGGATTAGGGATCCTGAATCAAAAAGAGGTTGATCTGCCTTACAAGCACTAAGCTGACACGAGGTTATACAGCTTTAGCTTGTTGGCTTTTTTATCTGGTCGTGTTGGATGCTGTGAGTCAGCACTGGGTGGCTTTTTTTGCTTGGGGATTGCCGCTTTCCTGGGCAGGCTGAGGTGTGAAATGGGTTTGGACATATCTGTGACCTGCAGAAGAAGAGCTCTGCATTTCAGTGTTCAGCTGAAGGACAAATGCAGGGATAACTCAGGTGGGAAAAGGTGGCAGCTTGTCAGGGCACCAGCTGCTTCATGTGAGCTTAGCTTGGGTGTAATGGAAATAAAGTTCCCTCTTAAGAGATCCTGCTGCCCTAAGTCCCTCTGCATCATTTTGTTTCCCAGCAGTGTCCATGTATTAATCAGGAGCCACGTGCCTGTCCAGCCCTGCTGCCAGTCTGCCAGCACGTGGGGCAGCCCTGGCACAGGAGCTGCTGATGGAACAAACACAAGCCTCTGTCCTCTGCAGGAAAAGGCATTTTTCATAGTAATTCATGTGCAAAAACACTGGGGCCATGGGCTTGCTTTGGGTTAGTACCATACTATTGCTGCATGTTCCATTCTCCTTTGTAACTAAAGCCCCCTTTATCTGTATGTTTATTTCAATAATTCTATGAAACATGCACTGAGCTTCCTAAATACGTGGATTCACATTCCTGGGTCCCTGATGGCTTTGACTTCTTGAACTTTCAGACAGGAATAGGAGTACTGAGGGAAAAATTAAAATTATATCAGCTCATCTATTTAAGTTTATTTGAGTGTGAATAATTTCTCAGGCTAGGAAAAATAAGAGGAAAAAGTATTATTTTTGGCATTTTAAAAAATTAACTTCCACCTGACATTGCTTTCTTCTCCTAAATCACTTAAAATCTCAGCCAGATACAGAAAATAAAATTTCTAGCCATCATAAATAGTGAAAGGGCATCCACTTTAGTAAAGCACTTTGGTTTCATGATATTTTAATTTTTTTTTGTGTGTACCTCAACATGAAACTTTCTGTAACTGAGATATTGAGAATTAACAGGGAGTAGCCTTACTCTGGATACCAGGTACACTGAGGCTGAATAAATGCTAATAGCAAATGTAAGCTAAAAGAGGCTTTTTTTTTCCTTTTTGTTTGGTTTTTGTGTGTTTGTTGTTTTTTTTTTTAGCTGATCACCTTCATAACTAATGACTCATGGTAAACCTCTGGCATATAGTTATAACAAGGAACAGGAGGCTGCCATTACCTTATCAACAGGGTGACAAATTCCAGGAAGAGTCACTGTTCTTGCACCACCAGGGGACTTTAACAGGGAAAATAGCATCACCTCAAGGCTTCAGTGTAACATTTTAGGTTTTGCTCTAGATCTTCTAACCAGCAACTTCCCAGCCTTTGTGATAGTACTGCTCTGTGAGCTTTAAGAGCCTTTATAATAAAAAGTTGTGTTTCCTTTGGCCTAATTTTGCTTTTGAGAAATTTGATAGTAATTGTAGCCTGTTTGCATGTGTCTCTGAAATCCATTTATTGGATTTTCAGTCTTATATTCAAACAGATTAAAGAAATATCTTAAATTAGCCTGCACCCAACTCTCAACACAAAGAAATAGCCAGCCTGAAAGACTCTCATCAGATAGAATATTCCCAGTCCTGTTCAGTCATTCTGGTTTAATGGCTCTCTCTCTGGGCCTGCTTTAGAGTCCAGCTAACTGCTCGTGTGCTGGTTCAATCATTACAAAAACCTGGCATTTCTGCTTTTGAAATATATTACTAAAGTTTGAGATTTGGGGATAAATGAAAACTGATGTTTTTGTCAACCAGACACAGGAGAAGCAAGCTGCCAGACATCCATATTTTTGGCTGAGAGTATTCCACTGACGTGGTAGCTATCAAAATACAATCTGGTGCCCATCCTGACAGATTCATAGCATTTGTGTGACATAGAGAAACTTCAGCTTGGGGTTCACAGCCAAAACACATTTAGCTCACAGGAGCAGAAAGCTTAGTGCTCTAACCCTTTGTTCTTCAGCTGGAAATGCACTGGGCTGAGGGGAGAATGCACTACAGGGAAAGACAAATACACACAGATATTGCTGTCACTGAAATTAGTGTGGCAATGTGTGCACCCTGCTCTGCAGGACCCCTCACCTAAAGGAAACACAGAATCTGCTCCTGGTGATGGAAACAGGATGAAACAGGCTTAATGTGCAACTGTGGTGGGAATGGAAATGGATCATGGGAAAGGAGAGTTTTGCTGTAGCTGATGTATTGGTGGGCACTAGGGCACTGACAGAACACAAGCCAGAAAAAGCCTTACATTTACATAAAAAATAAACCAATGGACTTAAGGGACTTCCAGGTCATTTCTGTGACTCCTCGCTATTGCTTTCTTCCAGTCTTGTGGGTTTTGCTTCCTCTTTTAGAAGATAGGAAGCATAAGGAAAAGCAGAAACCTCCAAATTAGAAATTTTGGGTTACTACCATATGTCCTTGGAACACAGACCTGCCCTCGAGGACTTAGTGGATGCTGAGTGTGTGAAAAAAGGGTTTGAATCATTGAAATTCTGTGTGAGTAAACGCAGGCATAGCTATTAGGGTTTTTTTTGAAGAAAGAGAGAAAGTCTAATTACACTGCTGTGTGCTATTAATTTTACTATTATTTTTGAAGAACAATAGCCCTTCATTTTTTTGATAAAAATATCAGATGAAAACAACAGCAAATGGGTATTTAACTCCACAACAGCATCAACAAATGAAGTGTGATACATCTCAGTGCAGTTTCCTCCTGCACAAAACCTTGTCTGCATTTCTGCCTACAAAAGATGAGATGCAAAAAAGTGAGCCTTCCCTAAAAGAAATGTTCCAGAGGAGGAAAGGAAATGCAGAAATGCAGCACTCCCCAATTTGTGTGGGATTCCCATCTTCATAATTACCCGTGTGGAGGAATCTGGCATGTCTTGGCTGATTTCAGAGCTCTAGAGCACCTGACAGTGCAAATCCCAACAAACAGCAAGAGCAGCAGCTCCCCTGGCCAGGAGCCTTCACTAAGGTACATTAGCCAGGTATCAGGTACTTCCTGACACATTTTTAAGGTTCCTAAATCCAAAACAATTGAAAAATTGAAGGCTAAATCTAGAAGTAATAAAAATACTCATTTAAATAGGATATTCTAGTGCTTTGTATTTTTTCAAACATTTTTTTTATATTTGGCATCATGGACAGAAACATTTGTTCCTCTTAGCAACAGAGCCTGAGACTAAAAGCTCTGCATTTCCCCTCGCAGGCAGGGCCTGTCTCATTTCCTCTGCTTCTCAGGAAGCTCTTGTTGAAAACATCTAGAGCAGCTGGTACCTCTTAGCACAGAGGACTGGCTTCTTGACTGTGGATGACAGAGGCATAATCAGCTTTTTGTTTTCTTAATTTTTTTCTGCAGAATACAAAAGCATGATTCAAAGAACTTCCCATTTCTCTGGGAAATGTAGACTCTCATAGTGTGCCATATGTCTTAAAACCAACACTAATGCAGCTATTTTTTTGCTGTTTTGTTTTTCTCTGATAACCCCTTGTTCTGTCAGGAGCTAAAAGGTCTGATTGATACTTCTGTTCCTGCATTTGATTCAGTCCTATAACTAAGAATGCCAGCATTTGAGAGAGGTCTCAAGCTGACCTGGAAATGCAGAAATACTTTATCATAGCCCTGAGTGAGCTTTACAAGTCCTGCATGACCAAAGAACCCAAGAGAACATTTTGAAGAGCTGTGTGTTGGTCCTTTAGATATAATTTACATCTACACAAAATTGCATAAGTAATATATCTTGCATCTGTTAAAGGATGTCTGTCCTAGCAGTCAGTTGCTGCTTTTGAAATTGAAAAGCTCTTGTTTAGGGCCTGAATGTTAATGTTAGGGCCTGAAATATGAATCCATCATATTGAAGTCATGGAGGTTGCTAATACAGAGTACTCAGTGTGAACAGGAACTGCAGTTACCAGTTAACCCAGTTAGATTTGTCTTGGAAGAATAATGGATCCAAATTCTCACTCACATCACTCCAAATTAATTTAGTTAAGTAGTGAGAATTATATCTGTGAAAATTACCATGAGAAAAGAATGAGATCTGCTTTATTTACTTTTGGAACAATTCAATGTTTGGAATGGGCATTTATGGCTATATATGCTCGAGTAGGATTTTGAATTGTCAGAATTACTTAAAATTACTGCTTTTACTATACACAGGATGTTTTTAATGGTGCACTTATTTTCTTAGTGCCGTATGTTCCTCCTTATAGAAAAACAAACCAAAAAATTAAGATCATCCAACCAGTTACTACAAAATATGGCAGCTCCTTGTATCTGTTTGTATATAAACATACATTGTGCAAGCCACAGCACAATAACAAGCCTTGGTAATCAGCCTAATATGAAAGTGGTTTTTAATACACCATGAAAATTAGTGCCTCTGTCTCTCTCTCTCTCAGAATGGAAAGACAGATATTACAAAATTTCTGGGGAGAAAAGACATATCACTGAAACTATCATATTGAACTTTACCAGATCCCTAGTTCTCATTGATAAAGAGCTTTTTTATTTCCCCACCCAGTCATCTTCTGCTTCACCTCCATAAGGTGTCCTGCAGGAGGTGAAGAGAGAAATGCTTTTGTCAGAACAAACTTCTACTTTCTCTAAAGATGTCACTGACATAGGGATGCATTTTGGGCACCTGGTGGAAGGATGGGGTACTCAGAGGATTTCAGTCAGTATTCCCTGTATTTTCCCAGATGGAGAAATTGAGTTACTGAGATCAAAGAGCAAGAGGTGTTTGTCACGAGGGTGTTAGAACTCAGCTGAATTACATCACAGTTCTATCATAAACATTAACCAACCTCTACTACCAGTATGGATAAATTGCTACTCTGTCTTGGGCCAAGATGTTGCTGTGAATTCTTCCTGTACTTGTTTTAAATTTTCTGTATTTCGTTCCTGCAAGCTGGAGTACCCTGAAGGGGCTGGGAGGTGTCAACAGTGGCTTTTTGAGAACCTGAGGGATCCCTGGGGCCCAAGGGGTGTTGGCACTGCCGTGGCCCCACTGCCCCTCCATGGGGCACACACATGGCAGGCACCTGGGATCTGCTCTCCATGGAAGAGTTCATGGAGGCAGGAAGGGAGAAGTCAGGCTGCATTCACTGAGAGTCTCTACTCTGCCAGGTAAATCCCAGGGAAGTCAGCAAAAGTTCTAAGGTGCCCTTTGAGAGTGTTATTTTATCTTTTTGCATTCCACAGCAATGGAACAGATTTTACTTGGATCCAGTCAGCTTTCCTATCAAGCTGTGCTCAGATAAAAGCAGGGTGGTAACTCTGGCTGCACCAGAGCAAGAGGTGCTGTGGATACTGGGACACTGGTATGAAATATAAATCCCCCTGGGAATGAGGAATATATTTCCAACCTGTGAGAAATTTTTTACAGCATTCTTGTAAGGTCTGTTTCTGAACTCTATGTTTCTAGTGACCTTGCTCTGTTGTGATCTCTCATGTTTCCAGAGGTGGATATGCTGTCACAGGCTTGAATAACTGAGGAAGATGCTGTGGAGACACTCATTTTTGTCATATTTTTCTGAACAATATGCCTCTCAGTCTTCCTGTGTCATCTCCTAGATCTTTAAGGGCTGTAGTAGATGCCTAATAGAGATATAGTCTGGGTTGACATAGCATGTACTCTTTTCCCCTATTCTTCCATTAATAATGATAATAACCTGTCAGCACAAGGCATTTCACAGTTTTTGTCTTATTTCCTTTAGATTTTCCAAATCTGTGGTTTCTTCTTTGAAACAACTTTTTTTTTTTTTTAGCTACAAGCCACCCAAATTGACATGATTAGCACCACCTGTACTAGAACGTAAAAAGAAATTCTGAATCTATAGGGACAAATTTCCATTTGATCAGTGTTTCTGGCACTGATCCTTTAAATTTATGGTGTGATACCTGGATGAGAATATAATGTATCTAGGATACCTTCTAATAATTACCTGGAAAAGCTGGATGGCCAGATGGTGTTCGCTGCAAATCCATGAACAAAGATGGTTTTCACTCATCTCTAGGTGTAAAAAACCCCAAACAACAAAACAAAGAATGAAGGCGAAGGGCAGACTGGCCCATCACTTGCCCAGTGGTTCCACTGCTGTTTCTCAGAGCTCACCAAAGATTGTCTCTTGTCTCACTCAGTGATAACTGATTTGGCTGGTTTGGAGCCCAGATACATAAATATATAGATATATATACACACACACAGACTTGAAATCTGTCTTTCAGCTCTTTGGCATCTTGAGTTACTTTTCTCTGTACACAAGTTGTGATCTATTTTGTTTTGTTAGGTCGACACAATTTTCCTTCTTTTTGCTGCGTGGTGGATTCCTCTAACAACCACTTCATGCCAACTCAGAAAAATATAGCATTTCCTGGAAAGCAGGGTGTTCAGAGACCTGTGTGATGCTGCTGAAACAGACCCTGCAAATTCTGCAGTGCAGGCTCATTTCAAAAGAGGTGCGTGACAGATGGAAAAAACAGTGACACTAACACTAATTTGTACTTTTCATTATTAAGCACTTTCCTGGCCTTGTCAGTGCTGCAAACAGAAAGTAAAAAGAACAATAAAAAAGAGTGATCTCTATAATTATGTTTAGTGAACCCGAGGGTGCTAGTTTAGTGGGGAAAGATTATATTATTTCATTTCCAACAGTTTAAAATCCAGAGCTGGGCAGGTGACATAATGCCTTCCTTTATTTCGCTTGGCTGTTTTCATTCAATATTGCTTTTAAAATTAATATTGACCTTTAGTGGCTATAGAAACATCAGTGTACAGAAGATTCAATAAAGAAATAAAAAGGGTGCACAGTAAATAAGTACATGAAGATGCAACTGATAGATTAACTATGATGTCCCAGTGAATAAAACTCAGAGCAGCATTTCCTGCTGGGGACAGGTTCCTCAGCACTCTGCCCTTGCTGCTGGACACAGCAGGTGTAGCTTAGTCTGTTATCCGTCATTTCCATGTGCATTAGGGAAAACTTGTCTCAAAAAGAAAAAAAGATACTTTAAAATGACTTTTTTTTTTCCTCTGCTGAGGATTAAGTTATTCAGTGTATGAGGATACAGCAAATAAAACTGAGTGGATGGACAAGAAAATGGCAGATGAAATTCAGTGTGAGCAAATATAAACATGGGAAAGAGCCACTACCTTTGCTGTAAGAAGTTGCTTCTCTTGACTTCAGGATGTATCTGTGGGGGCTCTTCTGTCTGATCCAAACCTGTCCAGCCCTGGTAGGAGTATTTGCCATCAATGGGAAGGGATTTGCACACTCACAGAACACTGGAAGTACAGGCTTTTAGGCCAATTTTGATGAGTAATTTCAATGGTTAGAAATCAAAGTTTCTTATTGGATATCTGAGGAGACATGAGCAGTATTTTTAGATCTGCCATGTCTTCTGTCTATGGGTATTGCACAGTAGTTGAACTGCAAATCAATGATTCCTCAAGCTCAACTTCAAAAAGGAAATTGCCCAAGGTCTTAGTAGTTTAATAAAAGAATTTTCAAATGTATGTGTTTATGGATAAAAATCCTGGATTCTGGGGGAAATGCTATTGGCATTACATGGATAAAATTATACTCCTCTATGTCTTCATTGTCTGTGCTACAATACTGTTTTCTCCTGCACTGTGTGGCAGCTTTCAGTTTCACCATTAGGTGAAATATCCTAAATAATATCAATCTTGGCTCTTAAATGAAATATAGAGGGTTATATGTAGACCTTTGGCATCTGAAGTGTGAATTGAAGGAGGACTGAACAAAGAAATTATAGAGAACCTTTTTCCAGGGGAATTTGCTTTCAGACTTTCAAAGAACAGAAATTCGAGTCTTAGAAATTCCTAAATGCCTGTGCTCACTGCTGGATTTTAACTTATGTTTTGTACTCATTACATCAAAATTGCAGGTATAAAATGTGAGTTCTGAATTTCTATGTGGAAATAATGAGTGTTTCACACCTTCCCAGGAGTCCTCAGCCAAGCATTTGCATGGAGAGGGTTCAGTGGGCATGCAGGGAGCCAGCCCAGCTCGGGCAGCTCCAAGGGGGAGCCTATGGAGATGTAGAGATGTGTCAGTGCTGCACTTGGAAAAGCTCATGGAAGCCGCCCAAAAATGCAGCATCTTTGGATTCAGCCTGACAGGTGCTCAGATAACAGGAGTGCAGGTAGGACAAATACAGAGCTGTGAAGAAAAATTGCACAGGCTCATTGTAAAGTTAATTCATGTTCAAATCCAAGCGGATTTTACTTCATTTGTTTAAAAATCTTTTGTTTGGGGGATAGAGATTAGATGCAGCTATTTTTTGAGAAGACTCTTCATGCTAGCAGAAGAATGATTCCTAATCGTTCAAGGCAGATTAGGAATAAGCATCAAGGAGGATAATTCTCAGATGAGGAACTCCGAATCCATGGAATGTATTGTTTGGTGGCACTGTCTGTGACTTGAACCATGCCCTGATATCTCTGCTGGCTTTTTGCTGCATGTCAGGCCCTACTCTATTATAAAGTTCCACATTCCCACTGCTGCTTTTCAAGCACTTGCTGACAGTTCCTAGAATAGTCCAGAGCTGCTCCAAGCAAGGGATGCTTTTCTGAAGGAGTTTCTTTCAGTGGGAAGCTTCAGCAGGAGCTGAAGGCAGGAAGTCCTTGTGTGGCTGCCCAGGATGAAGGCAGGGATGCTGCTCTGCCAAACACGCCCAGTAATTCATGCACAAAAACCAGCGCATGGATATTTTTGCAAACGTATGAAAAATATATGTGCAATATGTCGCTTTTCCAGGCGTGGTGCCAGCATACTGAGCTCTTCTGGGCTTTTGTCTTCTGCAGAATACCACGAATTAAAACAGCAAAGGCAAAACAACAGGAAAAAAAAGAGAAAAAAAAATAAGAAAAGGAAAGAGGGAAAAAGGGAAAACAAGGCAAGAAAGAGATATTTTCTGGCATCTTAATCTTATGTGTATCTTCAAACCAGGGGTCTGACTTCTCTTTTCTCAAGAGTGCACCGTGCTCTTCCTTGGTGTGGAGTATGTGACCAAGCACTCTGCTAAGGATTCAGCTATGTGCAGCTGAATTGAATTCCACTTCATGTTGATTTTGATCTAATTACAGTCATGGTACATGTTAATTGCAACCTGCCTGCTGTGCCAGGTCTTGGCATGCTCTGCATGTGGGGACATCCAGCTGGAGATGATTTTCATGGAGCTGATTTTCGGTCTGGACCTTTTTGTTGCTCTGCAAGAGCATGGAACTGATAGTGTGGAATGTGGAAACTTGCTCAGAAATTTTTGGAGTGAAGTTAATACATGCAGAAAACATCCTGCTGACAGAGGTTGCCCAGCCCTTTTCTAGTAGAGAAGACTTTTTAAAATTTTTATAAACTATGTCAAATGTCTTTGACTTTCATAGAAGGTGTTTGATATTTAAGTGGAAGCCCCTGGGTTTACAGAAAAGCCACAGTTCTTTCTCCTGTGTATTTCAGTTAACTGGGTTATAAGCTCTTACAAGTTGCTGCTTCTCTTCCACATCCTTGTATTCCCCAAGAAAATTATGGTATCTACCCTAATTAATATGTGAATATGAAACTCTCTGAAGAGCTAAAACTCAATTTAGCCTAAGCAGCAGCAGTAACACTGCAATGCTACATAAAACACACAGTGCAGAGCAGCAATCCCAGCGAGATCCTGGGCTCCCATCCCACCCATACCCTTCCTGTGCCCCAGCATCTGTGACATCCTCCAGTGGCACTGGGGACAGCTGGACTGAAGGAACTAGCTGGGGAAATAAAATTGTAATAGTGTTATCTGATTGTTTAATAATTTCTCACAGTATTCCAAACTGAGAGTCAATGGATTTGCCATCCTGCTGTCCAAAATTAGAAACTGTGAGATATAAGATTGGCCACTGAACCTTGACTCTTCCCCCAGCATTTCTGGTTCAGTTTCTAGCTCCTCAGTGTATCCTGAGTTTGTGGTGCTACTTGCAGCAGAGAAGTTGCCCACAGGAATGACAGAGGGAATATTTCTCAGGCCTCTCTAATTCTGGCATGTGCTAACTTTCAATTGGGTGACTTTGCTGCGTCCTTTAACATAGCTATTTTTGTGTGTGTATGTGTGTGTGTATAAATTAAAAATAGCTCTATAGAAATAACTTTAAAACCCTGGAGTATTTAATAGCAAGCAATTCCTTTTTATAAAAATTTTATAACAACTTATAAAATGTAATCAACAGAGAATTGTGCCCCCGCTTTTGAATTCTTTAGATGGTTTTAAAAATAATACTTTAAGGATGTTGGAAATGGCAGCATGAAGTGTTTCTTTCCTGTTGAATAGCTACTAAAATAAATTATTCCAACTGTATTAAAAATATGAAAAGCCTACCACTGTTACATCTACTTGAGCTGTGTGAAAGCACCTCTGTTTGATGGGATAATTGCTCTGGCATATATAAACATAATTTATTTTACTGAGATTTAAATATTAAACACCAAAGTTCTTCAAAATGAGGTCTTAATAATGTAGTGCTTCAATATGCCTGCAGTCAGAGGTGTTCACCTCAAGGCAGTTTATGAGAAATGTTAAATATTCGGGTTTTATTTTACCTTTATTTGATGTTCCTTCTTATTTTCAGTAAGCAGTAAATACTGTAGTAGAGGCTCAATGCAAAGAAGCTGTGAAAAAAATTTCTAAAAAAACAACATGTAAAAATCTATAAATTCAAAAAGGATGACAAATTGTGGAATGCCATTTAAAATGCTCTTTTAAATGCTCTAAAAAATAGGGAGTAGACAAAATACTAAGTCTGTTGTGTCCAGATAAAACTTGGTTTAAAGAACTTTACGTAATCACTGGAGATGGTAAAAATGTCCACTGGTTTTAATAGTTTTAGGGAAATTAGCTTATTTTTCCCCAACCAATATTTTCTAGGGAAATTGTGGATGGGGCCTTTTTGGGATGTCCAAAGGTAAAAGATATCATTTAGTTTAAATTTCTTCATAAGGAAGCATAAAAGCAGTGGCCAGAATGAAAATAATTGTTAAAATATTTGAGCCCCCGTGCAATGTTTAAATCCAAGGTAAAATATAAAATATAAATAAATAATCTTTTTGCTAAATCTCTCTATTGAGCTCATGTCACACAAGTCTCATCCTTGTCAAACAGAGCAGCTGGGTAGAACAAATCCTGGCATTACACTCCTGAGTCTTTGTGGAGAGCCACAGGGTAAATCTGCAGGAATGGAACAGCTTCCCACAGCTGGGATGTCTGATTATGTGCTGTGCTGCAAAAATTACAACCACACTGTGCTTCAATGTGGTAACAGGATAAAGCTGCAATAGAAAGCCAGACGTAGATAACCAATACAAACACTCTGCCATAATAAAATATTTGATTTCCCTTCGCACGTAAAAATGTCTTGATTTTAGAGCATGCATATTTGTAAATAATGAATTTTAATGATGAATGCTAATAACTGTAAATCAAAACAAGACTCTGGAAGTTCAGAACTATATTCTAAGTAGAGCATGTTGGCTTTAATAGAAAGGATATTTTATATAATATTCCTTCTACAACTAAACTGCAGTACTACTGCCCTTCTGCTCCTGCCATCTATTATCTCCTTAATCCTCTGTGCACTAAGGATGATTTACATGCTGGGTATACCTGACATGGGTTTAGAAAAATATGTTCTGAAGTCTTGACCAGTGTAGGATTCTGAGGAAATGCCTTCTTTGGGGCCATAAATGAATAGTTGAAAACTGAAATTTAACAAGCTGTTACTTTCTCCTCTTACACTTTTCTCTGGGAAGGGAAACTGTTTCAAGACAGTCTGTCCAAAGCCTGCTCTTCAAACTTGTTTTCTATGCATTAAAAAACTGAGTACAAAATTCCAAAGCCCCACCAAAGGTTAAAGAATAATCATGTTTTGTCTAGCATTGCTGTCACTTCAGCATTGCAGAGCACAATTTCCCCTTAAAAACAGTTTCACATTCCTTTTACAGGCTGTTCCAGCATGAGTATACTGTGAAGGGGTCCCTGCTAACCTTTGTTAGCTGCAGCACTTCACAAGGAGTCAGCATGAACACGCTGCAGACCAGTCCTGCTCTCAGGGGTGAGAATCAGAGTCTGCCAGAGCTCTTAGAAGCAAACTCTCACAAATTCTGTATTTTCCTTAAATTGCTATGTGGTAATATACATATCTGTTTACACTGGTCCTGCCAACTCCCTTTCCCCAAAATATGATAGGATGGGCTTTTCTGTCCTTTTCAGTTTCTGCTGTTTGCTCCTGGGTGTCTCCTTCCATCTCCCATTCCAGCAGGCTGGTATCAGTGAGAGCAGGAATTGTGCTACAGCTGTCCTTGGCCTTTGTTGTCAGGCCAAAAATAACATCAGCACCATGTGGTGGTGCCAAGATTGTAGCATGCTATAATGACATATGTTTTGTTGAAAAATTGATGCTGTGACTCTGAATAACAATAATAATAATAATTAATAATAATAATAGTAATAATAATAACAGTTGTTTGGCTAGTGCTGGTGGTGATTGCACAGGAGAGGAAGGCTGCTCTGCATCCTTCAGAACTCCCTGGGTGTAGAAGGAGCTTGTCACTGTTGGGATCTTGGTTTGCATTTAGAAATCTCCTTGTGAAATGCACAACTGGTATCAATGTTTGTAAATACAATCTAGGCCAGTTCCCAATGGGCATCATCACAGAGGCAAACCATGCTGGGAGAGCTGGTGCAGATCACAGCCTTTGGCCAGAGCAGGGCTTCCATGTACAGTGATGGCACCTGAGAAACCTGGGTTACTTAACAATAATATATATAAATTAACAAATAACATTTCAAGCACTCCAGTGCCCTGGAAAGATGTAGGTAGAGAGAATGCATCCAGCAGGCTGCAGTGATTGAAGGCAGTGGAGACTGGCTGTTAGTTGGTTGTGTGTCAGAGGATGTTACACATCTGGACTGCTCCTCCAGTACAGTCCAGGGTTCATTCTGTGCAACTGCCTGGTGTGGGTGAGCAGGGTTTCTGTCCTGACCTGAGGTAAACCTTGAGCACTGCTTGCTGCTCAATAATGCTTGGAAAACCAGGGAAGTGCTCACTGGAGTGAGTTACTCACTGGACACATTGTCTGCTTGCCTCCTCACTGCACAGAGAAGACTTCTGGGGTTGCTCATCAAGCCCCTGCTATTTATACCAGCAAACACCTCTCCAGCAGTGCAGGAGGTTTGTAGTTTGCTGATAAATCATTTACCATCCTGCCTGTTAAAAGCTAAGAGAAAAAGGGAAAAAAAGTGTGAGATGTTGACATCAGAGGGTATTTGTAATAATGAGTAATATGGTACAGAGCTGGTATAGCTTGGCTACCATCCCCCTGCTGCATTATTTTAGTGTCTATGTCTAGCAGTCTACTAGCTGTGACACATTTTTATGGTTTATCATAAAAATAAAAGTGTGTCTATTACCTCTAGCTGGAATCTGGATGATGCATAAAAACTGAAGCAAGGGAGTTGATGTAAGGAATAATACAAAAACCATTTTTAGTGCGCCATGACAGGCTGTGCCTTCCCATGCATACAGCCCCAAAGCTGAGCCACCTCTGAGCTTCCCCAGGGAAGGGCAAGCTATGGGCTGGATAAGGCAGTAAACTCTGCAGACTGACTGTAGCAAAAAGTGTTAGTCACTTCTGATAGTAACACTCACCTGGTATTTAAATAAGCTCTGAATTTGTATTCTTTCTTCACTTTTCTGCATATTTTAGTTCTTCCTACTTTCAGAAGCTATTATAAAGTCATTGAGAAGAAGGAAAAATTTTCTTTTTGGCCAACTATTAAAAATACCAGCATAATCACTTGTATATGGAAATGAACAAACTTTCCCAGGAATTTTAAACACTAAATTAAAAAAAAATCTTCAGTTGCTTCTCTTCAAGTCGTGATTAGTTTAAATGGACTCTTCATACACTGAAGGAGTCTTAGAAGAATATTAAAAGGAGAGGAAAGATGCTGGATAAAGCCGGTCAACTCGATCAGAAAGAATCTTTTTGGGTTTCATTCGTTACCTCTGTGTAACTCTTGTGGGAAGTGTATTAATGAAAACCAGGAACGTTGTGGCCTAGCAGAGATGTGAGATAGAGAAATAAATATCAAGGAGACCCTCTGGGACTCTATCCTCAGCTGTGGTAAATTGGAATAGCTCTCTAAAAGTTGTTCTACATTATAACAGCTGAGGCTCTGCTCCTTCTCCCTTGCTTACTTGGTGCAGCAAAGTTTTATCTTTGTTAAGTAATGAATCAGAAACTTATTAGTGAAATTAAGAAATGTTTTAATGTTTATTTCTCTCCTCTGTAGTCAATGGACTAAAAAAGTTGTGTCCAAAGTCACAAAATAGAACATGCAGAGATTTTGAAACTCGGAGGAAAGAAACTTGTCTTGTTAGCAGTTGTCCTCCTTTCCCTTTACTGTAGAAAAGGAAATATTACAGATGTGGTGCTGATGGGAGCCATAAAAAACCAGGATGCTGGCCTGAGATGCATCAGGCTTAGTGCTGCATAAATCCTGAAAGAATGCTTGTTGTGGGAAATGGTTCATCTAGACATAATGTTTTAATTTAAAACAAATTACTGATACAGTGAGAAGTGAACTTGAGGATATTGCACCAGGATCACTATGTCCACAGTTCTACTTCTAAAGCTGCTGGATTTTTATTAGGAGCATATCTGAAACACAAGGTACAGAGTTGCTTTGCACAAATTCTTGGCTTGCTTCCAAGGCAGATTACTTCTCCCAACATTTGTATCTTTCTTCTCATATAATGTAACAACAAAGCATTAATCATGCAAATATCAATATTTAATGATTATGTGGTTAATGCCTGCAAAGCACTTTAGAGATAAAAAGTGCTCTATAAATCCAAGTGTAGGATATTTACTCCTTGCCTTATCTCAGTTGGATACAGAAGGGCTGAGAAGCAGTTCATATTATCTGGAAAGGCAGGTGCCTGATGCTTCCTGATACCCAGAGTAAAATATTCATTCTAAACCTACTGAGCTCTATGACAGTCTTTTCTTTCTCTTCAACCTTTTGTCTTCCTGCTTTTGAAGTTTGCACTATTAGAAACATTTGTATGGTAATGAGGATACTGCTCAAACCTCAAAATATACTAATTAGGTAAAAAACCAGGATTGGGAACATTTGGCCAGCTAATTAAAATGTCATAATTGGTGCTGCAGAAACCATTGTTATTCATACAATTATATAAATGAAAATCTACTGTCTAATGAGGGACTGAGAGGATTATTTTAGAAAACTAAGAAGTTGAATGCAAGCTTTCCCTGCAGGTCAACATTGCTAAAAACCTCCTCAGCATGGACCTTTTTAAGTGATGGGTGAGTCACAGTCACCTTTCCTAAAACATCACCTTTTTACTGAAGAGTTTCTTTTGGACAGAATAGCAAAAGTTAGATGGCAACTTCTGAAACCACTGCTGGATGTTACAGCAGGTTGTGTGCGTGAGCGTTCTGCTGAGTTTGGCCACAAGCACTCACTGGGTGAGCTGAACTCCTCAAAACAAAGACTTCTGTTTATCCCAAGTCTCCCTTGCTCCTTTTACCTTCTGTGTCTGTGTTATGGGCAGTGCTCAGGTTTCAGTGGGAGATGAAACACACCAAAAGTTGTTTCCTTAAGTATCATTTTTGCCAGCATCATTCTCAGTTGTCTGCTGGCACGTAGCAACTTTCTCAGCCACTAAAACATTTGAGGAGAAAATATCCAGTTCATATATTCTTGGAGAAGGTTTATTTAGCAGGATCCTAGATTTTGCAATGTAGTAGAGGTCATGTTCTCTCTAAAGTCTCTGCTTAAAAACCTTTCCCTACCTGCAAACAGTATTGAAACCTACTATACAAAATACTTAAATGTGTTGACTTTTGAGTTTATGCATACATCTTCCCAAGTCATCTGAAATTTTTGCTGAAGAGATATGGGTGTGTTTTAAACCAGGCCTGTCAAAATGATGAAGTCTCTATTAAATTGTATGTGCAACAGACCTCCTCCACATGAGGAGGCTTAATGAGAACACTGGCCATTGTCTAAGGGTTTCAGACTCAAAGTTGCCTGGATGGGGGAATGTCTGGAACTCTGACAAGGCACAGTCCAAAATGATAGAAGGGAAGATTACAGGCAGCAATAGGATCTGGCAGCTCAAAGTCAAAACTAGCAGGGGATATCCAGACACTGCAGAATACAGGTATGGAAAAAGATGGTGAGGCAGTTCAGTGAGGGAAGAGCAGGGTTGCCTTGGAAGGATGGAGAACAGTTTGTGTCCTCAGGTGTTCCAACTGTGAGCTCAAAATGTGGCTTTGCAGAGGAGAGATCTGTCTTTGGTGAAGACTGATGCAAACCACTGCCCCCATCTCAGCAAGACTCTGCACATTTGCTAACAGAAAGGTGACAGCACAAAAGGAGACTATTCAGTTAAGGCTTCCATGAGTAGAAGCACAGATTTATTTTTAATTTTTTTGTTGCTTCCTAAGTGTGATTGGAAAAAAATTATCATTTGATGAAACCATGTTGAGATTCATTTCAACCTGACAAATAAGGGAACATAGCAGAGAAGGCAGGTAAGGTTTAGTTTATTTAAATTGGATTAAAAATAGGGTCTGAAACTTGTTGAGTGACATAATTTCCTCATGGTTTGCAGACACCAGCTGGAGACTAGCTAGGATAGTGGAGAAAACCTGTCAGGCACCTCAGTACAGGCAGTTAAGAGTCCTGCTGAAAGCAATGGGGAAGAATAACACCCAAATCAGAGAGTTCTCTCTCCATGTTTAACACTCAGTGTTTTGAAGGCAGGATACTGATTATTGTCTGGTATGACCCAGGGACTGTTTTCAGTTGTCATAATTAGCTTCAGGCTCTTCTCCATGCTCAGAACTCAGTGCTCTGGGTGTGGGAAGCTATTTAAATCTATTTACATAATTTTGATATGTTTTTCTTAAAATATTTCTGTGTGATTGAAGAACTCTTTCCCAGGCTGTCCCTTGCTAGAGCTATATTGGCAACTGTAGTGAAAGTTAGAGTTCAAGGGAAAAGGAACAGTACCAGCCCACATCACGCTGCATCACTGTCTCCCCATCCAACCTGAGTATTCCTTGCACCACAAAATCCTTTCCCCCTCGACCAGGGCAACTTTGAAAATGTTTGATCTTTTAAAAGTTAGGGCCCTGTGGGAAAGGCAGCCTGTCATTTAGTTATGTTAAAAAAGAGAGGAAAGGAATCCAGCATTGCTAACAAGGTGTGAGGCACAAAGAAACAATGAAAAATTTTAAAAGCCCACAATAACTTTTGCTTGGATTTTTCCTCAAAATTCTGAGTAATTTGTCACATCTTCTAAACAGTCAGGTGCACTGTCATACTGAAAAGAGTGTAACCCCACATCTTCTTGATGCCTCTTGGAGTAAACTGCAATGTACTGTGCTTAGAGACTTTAGACTGGATGACTTTGGTTCATTCAGAGATATTACTTTAAAAGTGGTCTTTGCCATGATTTTTGGTATACTGTACTTCTGAACCAGCACTCAGAAAAATGTATGCTTTATAAGGGAAATAGTTTTGTTATAAGCTGACATTGGCTAAAAAGTAAAATTAAGAGAGTTTGAGTGAGAGAGAAGAACAAAAAGATATATTTTGTTCATCAAGGGATGTGCAGTTATGGGACAAAGGAGTACACATTTGGGATTCAATTCAGGCTCAGGGTTACAAATGCTCCCTTCTAGTCAGAAGCACACAGGTGAGAGACATGCTTTGTGTCTTTTGTGCCTCCCATCAGAACAGATTCAGGTGCATGCATAATGCATGAGCCAAGTACCAGCACTGATGCAGAATAATCCATAAAATATGAAGCTGATGTTATGAATAATTAAAGCACAAACACGCTCAGAAACACCTGCATGCAGCTAATAGGATGGGTTGGACTTGGCCTATAAGAAATGTAGAATTGAAGGTGTCCCTCCTCCCCCTTGGGCTCTGTGTGGAGCCAGCACAGGGCACAGCTGGGGACCCCTCTTTGGGAAGGGACTGAACACTGTGACTTCCCTTGGCTACAGCTGCAGAGAGGCCTGGTACCTGCCTTCTTTAGAGAGAAACTGCCAAAGTGTTTCCTTGTTGTAATACTGAAAAGGCTGAACTTTCAGCCTCCTGGTAAGTAAATGCCAGTTTTGTTTAGAGATGGTGCAGAAAGATGAAATATTTAGCTTTTATCAATAATGTACCCTCTAAGTAACAGTGCCTACATCGACACATAATCTGTGACAAACTTGCACAGATCCCCTGATGCATTTGAGGCAAGCTCCAGGGGTTTCTTTAACTTGTAGGAGACTAATAACTTCTGATGTTCCCTGCAGAGAAGGGATAGAGCAGGGCAAGGACTGAGCTAAGAGTATCAGCAGCAGAGAAGGTCATATCAATTATTACTGCTTGTATGGCTTGTGTGGATACCCACTGAGGTGGTGTTGGTGTTCCTGCTTAATACCTTTATGATCTCAGTGGAGATCCTGGGTCTGTTAGAGAGGACATTGAGCACAGAGCAGAGCAAAACGTCCAGATCCTAAAGCAATTGTTTGAAATAGAGGCAAAAAATTGTGAGATCTTCTCTGAAGTTAAATCGCCATATTTTTTTGAATGTGTAAAGCTGAGGAATATATAAAGATACCTAGCAGAGATTGATCACACTTTTACCTGAAACAGGAGAAAAAGCTTCTCTCATCTTAGGCAGCTTCCAAAACATGGTTTAATTTATATCTCTATAAGAATATCTCTAAGAATTATTTGAATGTAATGGAAAATAATCTCTGGATTGTGGTTTACATTTTATTACTGTGCACAACTCACACTACAGCATATTTTAGTTTTTGTATTTATATCTCTAGGTTTTAATACTGCTGCTCTGATGAAGGAGATTCTAGCTGTGTGCACAGCAATCTTACATCGTTATTTAAAATATGTTTGGTCTGATGTGTTGGATCTCAGGAAAGTCCTTCTGTACTTTCATTTCTTGAAGAGAGACTGTACATTACTGAAAACATAGAGCTTTCAAAGTAACAAAATCACAGTGCTGTGGCTGGATCACACAGAGTGTGGGCTGAAGGGATGCAGTGCTCAAGGGACAGAGTGGAGAGAGCACAGATAGAACCAGAGAAGCTGGACCCATGGGTGTCTGAGTTTGGACTAGCTAAAGAGACAAAGCTGCAAGAGTCCCACAAACCCAGTCCTTACAGGGGCACTTTGGATGGTGTTTCTGCCTACAAGAGGAAGAGTTTTCCTCTGGTTTCAAAACAATGAATTATTTTCAATTTTGCCATATGACTTACTGTCTAGTGCTGTTGCATGTTTTGCATTCCCTGTTCTCAATTGATAGACCTGGAGTGTGTTCCTATTTAAATCGGGCTATAGGCGTTAGACAAAAAGAAGTAATTTTTAAGTTAATTCTAGAACTAGGACAACAGCCCCATTGGAAAATGCTTCCTTTATGAAAATAGTACTCAAATGAGCCTGACAAAGCACAAAATTATTATGTGTGATTCTCTACATTGTTTTACTAGCTTAGTTTGCAGAACCAAAAGTTCTGAAATACTTTGCGGTTGGTGTCTTGTGTAAAACATCAAGAAATCACCATTTGTGCTTATCTCTTGAGGTTAGGCTAAGTGCTGAAATATTTTAGCATGATTTGCTGCCAATTTATATTCAATAACTCTTCCCTTGCATCGGGAAGCTATTAGATCCTGGGATGCCTTGGGTTCTGCACCAACCTCAGATTTAATTATTTAATTCAAATTATTTTTTTAGGCAGTGAATTTTCTGTTAATTCTGTCCTCGTGACAGGGAGGAACAAATTTTAAAGTGTAGGTTCATAGAATATAGAATATCTTTTGACTTTGGGCTTCTAGGAAAGTGTTCCTTTGTCACAAACCACCATAGAGCTTCACAGGCTTCCTGTGAGCTGAGCTGACAGGTAGGATGCTCTTCACATAAAACCTATATTTTCCTTAATAATTGCTGAGGACTTAGGAAATAAATGACTATAAACAAAATAACAAAATATATTTACTGTCACCCAGTCACAGCAAATGACTCTATGCAAGTGCACATCCTAGCAAGAATAAGGGCTTTTCCTAAAACTATTTTAGGCTTTTATTTTGTTTTTAATTATGACTTTACATCAAATTCAAGAACTTTTATGCTTCAAACCTGCTTTTAAAAAAAGACCAATGTGGGGCAGTTGAATTCTGCCATAAGCACTTTAATATTGAAAAGTAATGCTGTATATGTACAGCAGCTGCTGGGCGTGCAGGTAAAATAGGGATGCTTGTGAATTATTTTTTCCTGTTTAGTAAGGGATTAAAAAATTACATGTTTCTGTCCTGTGACCTCTGAGAAAGTATCTGCAAGCAAAGTTGTGCATTATTTTAACCTTCACAGCCACACTTGCAAGATCCACACTGTCAGACTGATCATGCAGTTGATGGATACTCTAATGATCTTGGTCACATTATGCCAATTATATGGAGTGGCCTCAAAGCCACTGATGGTACCTACAATTAACACTTGAGAGGTAATGGATGGGTGTCTTGATGAGTGGTTTTGTTGGAAGGACTCACAAACCTGCAGTAGGAATCTTGTACAATGCATACACGCTGTTCTGCTGCTAATACTGTCCACATGGTTCCAAAATAGACCTTGCCAAATCATTAAATGGATCTTGCAGAGCACTGAATTTTAATTGCTCTGGGGATACTGAGAGAGAACAGTATTGATTGACTAACTTTATGTAAGTTTATTAAGAGTTGTTAATCTAATATCTAATTAAGGGATTTTGTTTTACTTTTTTTGCATGATATCTCTGTGATTTTATTAATGATATTTTAAATGTCTCTTCTCTAATAATTTACATGCACCAAAAGAGAATTAAAAGTGTTACCTTGAATTGAAATATTTTCCCTCTAGGACCAACTTTTCAAACATGGTAGTTTTAGACACCTAAATTCAGTTAGCCACAAACAGGTGGTGAGATGCAGAAGACCTGAAAGGTGGGAGGCTGACTATCAAAGGTTACACTGTGAGAAGAGATAGGATGAGGTGGTGTTGTGCAGGATGGGCTTTTTTGTCTGTTGTAAGCTTTTCCACATAAAATCTCCTTGCAGATACAGGTAACCTAATGAAGGAACAAACAAGCCTGGAGTTGAGGTGGTGGGGTGCTCTGCTGAGAGTGGGATGGGAGTGAGAAAGATGCAAGAAGCACTTCAAAAAGAATTGTGTCCTGCCAAAATGACTTTCTGTCCTGCAGAACCTCTGCATTACAGATTGTGATCCTGTGAAAAAGTGAATTTTAACATTAGAGTTGGTGGATCAGAATTGGTAATCTCCCCCGTGTGTATCCCTGTGGCTCCTGATGGGGACAGAGCAGACTAGAGAAATAGTGAAGATTTCATTTTTTTCTTGTGTGCCCCAAATCAGAACAGAATTGGTTAGTTTTGAATTTAATTTGCAAGGAGGCTCTGCAGACTGAGGGAATTTGACTAGGAAGAGAAAGAGCTGATCAGGTAGTTTAACAGAGTATGTCCTCTAGCCTGGGAATTTTTCTACTGAAAAATGTGACATTACTGGATATTCTTGCAATACAAATTACTACTGTGATGCATATGTCACAGGTGGATACCATGTTACACTGAGTCTACCAGGAGTTTTTAATGAAAAGGTATAAAATAAATTTCAGACCATGAGGGAGAATATTTTCCCTCTGAAAACTGTAGTAAAGGACATGGAAATGTCAGGGAGAGTGAATTTAAAGAGGGGGTGCAAAGCTACAGAACCACTTCTGGCTCTCATTACTGGGAAAGGACATATTTTGCATAGCCTATGGCCCAAATAAAATGTGAGGCTACATCCCATGGGCAAAGTACTGGAGAGCCATTAATAAATGACCATTTCCATATAACACATGGCACAGCTGGCACAAGGCAAATAATAAGTGGTGAGAAGGTTGACATATCCAACTTATTTAATTCTTGTAAGAGAGTGAGCTAAGAGATGTTTTGTGCAAGATATATAGAACTAACCTTTGGTTTGAAGGATTTAGTCTGTAAACAGCCAAACAAAAAATTCAAGAGCTTTAAGTACTGCATTTCAAGTAGAAAATGGTGATCAGCAAAGGCAAACTCAGATTTTGTGTCAGACATCTCATTGTGTCAGTTGAGACTTCTGTAAATGTAAAGAAAACACCCTGACCTGACACCTTGGTACTCAGGGTACTGATATGGGAAAGAAGTGATTGAAAAATAACTTATTATTTGTATACCAATTATTTTAAAACCATTTTAACTTAGTAAAATTTGTCAGTGAAAATGCACCTACTTTTAAACTTGTTTGAAATAATAAGTCTGAGGGTTAATATCAAGGATCATCCTATGCAAGTCTGATCAATTAAATATCTATAAGGGAAAAACCCCAGCTCTGAGTGCTGCTAGTGCCTAGGAAGGCTTGTCTCGTATGGAGGTTTATTGAAATTCATCTGGACACTGGCTCCCATCCTCAGGCTGCCTCCAATGTGTGGCATTCAATTCCAAAACCTTTCTAGTTTGTCTCCACTAAGAAATGTCCCTGATGACCAGACATGCCAAGATTTAATAATCAGCCTTGGACAGAAATAAAGCAAATGCATAAATCCCAGAAAGAGTGAAGTGAGTCTTGTGGTTCCTGCCACAAGAGGCTTCCTACGGCAATTTTAAATTGTGTTTGTATGCAGAAGTGTTAGTTATTAGCTTTCCCTCTGATCTTTTAAGTCATCATGGTTTTTTGATCACAGAATTCCAAACATGTTACTAGGCAGAAAATTTGGTCCCTTGCTTAATTAATGAAAGTAGATTAAAGCTTGTGCTGCAAGGATAGTGATAATGTCACAAGAAAAAAAAACAAAAATATGTTATTTACATCATGTTTGCATCCTGGGTAAACAGGCAAAATGTAAAAAACACACGGATAGTTCCCACCATCTGCAATTTTGTGGAAAAAAAGCTGATAGTTAGCAGAGTGCAGTCTGAGCTGGGTACATCTGTGTGCATTTCTATTAAACATTCTAAAGGCTATTTCAATAAATGCTTCAAATGACTGTCTATTTTCACGGTACACAAGTCTCAACAAACACCCAGAAGAGTAAATGAGTTTTTCAAAAGAAAGGTGCCATGCTCACTTAGCATGGATTTAATTTTTGTAGAAAGAGATGAGCTTAGTAGCAGCAATTTCACCTACTGAATTGATAGCACTTAGGAAGTTTTAATTGTAGACCGTAAAATTCCTCTTAGCTCCTGGCTCTGTTACTCTTGGATACAGCATTGCAGGGTACAGGGTCTGCTCCAACCACTCCTGCAAACTGTAATGAAGCAAAATGCATAAAAATTATTCTGCTAGTTTAGCATATATCATGTTTTTCCTGAAGAAAAGAAAAAAAAAGGAAAAAAATCCCCAACACCCTGGGCACTAAAACAGTCATGGCATGAAATCAATTTTGTAAATGTCAAGAACTCGGACTGGAATTTTCCAGGGAGTCTAAGCGCATTAGCAGCTCAAATCCCATTGAAAACCTACCATATACACTCTGGATGAATTACAGAAACAGCAGATCTGTAAAAACAGCTGCCCTGGCAATGTGAAATGTTCCTCGGAGGGGAATGGTGGAGTCGGGGTCAGCTGCAGAGTGGGGTTGCAGGGAGGGCATTTCACTCCTCTCCAAAGTGACCAAAGAGATTTTTATGTGTCCTTCCCACCAGTGCAGGATGCTGGAGGGATGTTGCCCTCCCTGCAGGGCTGGCTGTAGCTGCAGCCCCAATTTACCCTTCCAGCAGTTAGGTAGAGGTACATGTAGAGAGAGATGCTGTGTACCCATTTAAAGCTTCCTGGGCAAATAGGCAGGATAAATATGAAAATATTTCTATAAAAACAACAGCACTGATCCTTCAGGTGACACTCACCCATGTTCATCCAAAGCAGTTAAGGGAGGAGAGGATGGGCAATTCACACTGTCTGCCTTTCAGTATTCTATCAGCAGAAACTTTTTTCCCCTGGGATACTGCCTATATTCTGTCAGCAGTATTTAAAATATGGTCTGAGCAAAACCCCAGGATCCTCTTTTCCTCAAAAATGTATATTTGTGTATTTAAAAATACACACATGTATATATACAAAGAACTTCTCTTACCCTCCTGAAATTAGTCATAAAATTATGGTGATGATGCTTTGAATTTGTGTTTTACCACATTGTAGCTCAAGTGTTTCTAACTCCAGCTCTTCCTTTAAACAAAAGTTCTCACCTCTGGCTGCCTTTGCTGTGTTTCATGGCACTGGCTAGTACCTGACACCAGAGAGAGCAGGGACACATTTGAATAGTGTGCTTGCATTTATTCAGATATTGAAAGTGATGCTTCTCTTCCACCTCCGAGGCACCTGGGGATTTCAGAAATAAGCTCATACACTTTGTAGGCAGTAATACAGCCTTGTTCAAATCCTTCCAGCCTTCAAGTTGCACTGAACAAAAGCTGATCAGCATTTTACTTTCACTTAAATCATACCAACATCTCAAGCAGTGTTTGGTAGTCTTTGACTATGCTTAACTGATTACTGCTGAGAAAGAGTAATTGCAAATGGGAAGGAAATAGCATTTCAGGCTTGCATTGCAGCTGATTTTAAACATCAGCCTGAGAAGTGCAATGTTAGCTCTTTGCATGGAGAATACTGCTTAAAGAAATGTTGTTTTCTCTAGTTTTGTTACTGCTTAAAATTTTTCTCATTTCTCAGAAAAAGAAAGCATAATTCTGGTTTCAGTGAAATGCATCTGCTGAGGCTGGTTGTCTCTTAGAGCTATTGTTCACTCAGGTTCCTGTTTATAATTGGATGCGTCCCAAAAAACATTTTGTGCAATTTGTTTAGTAACTTAATGAAGAAATTCTATTTATGCAGGTTCTTAGTTTGTCTGTCTTCAGCATCTGAAGGCTAAACCTTTATTCCTGTTATGATTCGTATCACAAAGAAAAATCTATTTGAGAACATTACGTATTCTGCCTCTCATTCCTACAGTGATGTTATGTTTTATTGCAGTTGAAAGTGTTATTTAAAAGGAGGTAGGATTAATATATGCACTTTTGCTGTTGTAATGAGCAAGTGGAAGAGTAGAGTGTGCCTGTGACACATAGGCAAAAGGGATGCACAAGCCCTGTGTGTACGCACGATTTAAATACAAGAACTTTGTCACCTGATTTTTCATCTAAACCCATAACCAGTTTATCTGATCTCCTTTAACTGCTTTTATATATTTAGAAAAAAAATGCCCCTGAAACAGTTAACATTAAGAATAAGTTTGTTCTTGAAGTTTGTATTGCCATGGCTTCCTCTTCATCCCTCTGTTCTGAAGCAGTTTTTTTGGTTCTGCTATAAGGTAAAATCCTGTGTGTGCTGGGTAATGAAGAGGTAAAGTTGCTGGTTTTGTGTACTGAATGATTTATAAAAGCTGTTAAATATAACGAGCAAAGGCAGAATACAGTGGTAGCTGTAGTGTAAAAATATTACCAAATGATATAACTGTCAAATTAATTAAATTCAGTGTGATATAAATTGGGCATAGTTGTATGCAAATAAATATTCAGGCACTTAACTGCTTTGTTGTAACTAGTATGTCCAACTGAGGCCAAGTAACTATTTCAGGAAAAAGTGCAGCATTGGCATTTGTTATAAAATCCATAAGGTTAACAGAGTTGAAACTCTATTTGTGGCAATTTGGCCTAAGTTGTCGACAAAAATTAAAAATACTACCTGCACTTCATAACAATCCTTTCTGTTCTGGATCGTGGGCATGTATAAATTAGTGTAAATGCATGGAAACCAAATATATATCCTAAGGAGAGAGACTTGGGTGTGAGGAGTGTGGACATGGAGTGTTTTTATTATCAGCTTTTATAGACATTCTTGACGCATCTAACTGGTAACAAATCTCTCAAGTTCCATCCTAAGCTGTTTTTTTTCCATTGTCACTGTTTCTAAAGCTGTGCCATCCTGCTGGCTGGAAACCCATTTCAGGTGTCCAATCTAAATTACTGCAGTCCTTTGCTCCTCTGACAGTACTTTCCTCTGGCTGCTATCACCTTCTTAGCCTTCACTTTGTCACATTTTCTCTTAATTTAAGGGAGGATCTCCTTTCTCCTGGTTGCCACTGGTCCTCTCCTCTGTAACAATTGGATGTCCTCTTTCTCAATGCCAAAACCATTGATATTGGTATGATGCTGTATTATGTATTCAGCTTGAATATTGTGATTTGTAGCATTGCCCCACAGCTCTTTGAGTGATTGGGTTTGTTAACACTAGACATTCCTGTGAAAGCCACCATCCTGCCTTGTGAAGAGCATCAGCCCAATGAAAGACATAATGGCACAGGCAATCATAACACTTTTTTTCTTTTTGATAGCAAGCCCATAGTGTTTTACTATTGCAAGAATTATATTAACAGAGCTAGCTACAACCTGTTTTAGAAGCTGACATTTATTTGATTAAAATTAAACATAGTCTTTTGTTATTTTCCTGTTCTTCACTGCTAGAAAATTGTTAATATTCTAGGGGAGACCAAGAAGACTACTGTGTGAAAATATGAGAGGTATGAATGGAGAGAATTAACAGTAATGGCAAGTAGATTCATTGTTGATAATGTTGTATTGGAAGTTCAGAGAATTCATCTCTGACTGGAGGAGAAGGCTGTCAGACTGCACCTGCAAAGCTTTTCTTTTTGAGGACAGGTATTTCATGACTTTGGAGAGCATGTCAGCTGTGTTTTCTAACACACAGCATAAAAATTGAAGTGGTTCAGTGTATAGCTCTGTAGTGACCTCAGATGCTTACAAAATATTTTATTTGAACAGGGGAACATTAACTACTTGAAAAGCACAGGAAAGCCACTAAGAACTTGAGTAAAAGACAACATTAGATATTCCCAGAACAGCGGATCTTCAAACCTGTTTAATTTTCTATACTAACAAGCCAGGAGATGTCACATATCTAAAGTTTTTGATAGCCTCTCCTGTGAGTTCTTCTAAGCAAGATAGAGGAATACAGTTTGATAACAATATAGTGAAATGAGGTCAAGACTTATTGTGAAATGAGCCTCAGAGAACAATTATAAATGATTGTCAGGATGGGAAGGCTGTAACATGCAGGTGCCCCAGTGGGCTGCCCAGGTACTACTCAGTGTTCTCTTTAGCAGCCTGCAGCAAAGGCAGAATCTGTTCATAATATCTGCAGGTGATATTAATGTGAGAGCCTGTATGAAGAAGATTTAACATTTAGGAAAAGCTTGAAGAGTGGAAGAACTAGTCTTCAATTCTTTTAAGGGTAAATAAAAAGAGCTAGACTTGGGTACAGGTGATTATCAGTGCACCAGGGTGAGGAACAGCAGGGTGGGCAGGTGCTCTGGGGAAGGGGATGTGAAGGGCCCTGAGTGAATCATAGGTCTGAGGAGATCACAGGACTCTTATTAAAGCTCACAGTGGGAATTTCAAGTAGAAAATTACGTCTATGAAATCATCCTTCCCTCTCCAGCAGCTAGTAAGGGACGTCATCTGCCGGTCCCTCACCTAGCCATGAAAAAGGGGGCATTGCTGAAAGAGTATCTGCATGCCTATTTCTATATTAATTTCCTATTAATCAACTGTTTTGTAAAATGTCTTTGCTAAGATCTAACCCTTCTAGAAAGAGAACTCAAGAATTTTAAGCCAAGATGCATCAAGCATTTCAGACAATAAATCTGAGGGAAAGGTTTCACAAAGATTTAAGGATACTCACATCTCAGTATGACTAAATTTTCTACATCAAAAAGACTTGAGATTTCTGTTTTGCCTATCCCAAAGACGTGATATTTCTGTGTTGTCTACACCAGACAAATATTAAATATTAAACATTGCTTGGGCAAATCACATGCAGGTGAAAATCATACATGATCACTAGCTTAAGGTCACTTTTCAAAATTCTGAACCTTGCTTATTTTAAAATGATGAGCTGGTCATTATTTTTACCTTATCACTTCTTATAACTGATATTTTTCCTCCAAGTGTGGATTTTGTTGTTCAGTTTCTTTGTAGTATCAATAGTAAAAGTCTTTACGTAGGGCTTAAATCATTATTTTAACAGATTTTCTTGCACGGAACTATCTTGTTTTCCAAGACAAGTTGTTTAGGTTCACTGAAGAGGAGGGAATCAAAAGTATGCTTGAGACATATGGTTGTTTTCAAACTTGTGCCTAAGTCCTTGCCATGCTTTGCCAAAGAGTGGGCACGAGTGTGTTCCTCAAGGCTAGCAGCAGAGCAGAGTTATCCTGGGTCACAGAGACCTGCTGTGCTCCTCAGTGCTGCAAACCTGTGCTCACATCCCTCTGGGATGCATGGTCTGTCTCACAGAGGGAACCACAGCAGCTGCACCAGTGTCAATCCAGAGGTTTTTAGAGGGTCAGCCTGTATTCATAAAAGCACCTGCTCTAAATATAATTAAGCTCATTTAGTTAAGCACCTGCAACCTGCATCTCAAAAGCACAGCCTCCTTGCTGATCCTATGTGTGCTGGCTAATAATAATGATAATTTCTGAGGGTTTCAGACAGAGGTAAACAGTCAGTGAACAATTCCAGCTGCAGGGAGATGAGCACAAGAGATGGCATGGTTCATACACCACGCTGGCCCTGGGGGCATAAGAGCTAAGGGACACGGGGAGAATTGTGGCCAGTGCTTAACTACAAAGGTTGTAGCATTTTACAAACATGCATTTATTTGTACTTGAAGTGGTATTTGAACTGAGCTTTTTGGGCTAGAACTTCAAATATGTTAGGGACAGTAATGCTGATTGCTGTAATTTCTAATTTTTGGCCTTGTATAGGTAAGGCTAATCAGGTTTTAGGACAAAATAAGGTTTGCAACGAACTTCTGTAAGCATAGGACTTGGATCTAATTTAATGCTATGATTTTATTCACACTCTATGTGATATTTGTTACCTGCTATTGATGATTTTGGAAAGTGATGAAGCAGTTTAAGTGCTCCTCCAATATTTGCAGAAGCTGAGCTCTTTGCAGGAGGGAGCTGAGGGCCCTGCTGGAGGCCATGGTAGGAAGATTACGGATTGAAGAGTTTAATCTGTCTCTTTTCACACATCATGCACAACTACAGACCCTGCCTACTGACTTTTCTTTTTTTTGTTTCTATGACAGAATTAAAAAAAAAAAATCCAAGAATGCTCTGTAGCATAAGGAATAAGGACATAGAAAAGATGGTCCTTTTTATATCTCTGCTACTGTCTTACTGTGCAGCCCTGGATAAATGAAATTTTCTATGTTTTCTGTTCCCTTCCCTTGGCTTTTTAAATGGGCAGGGTCCTAGGAGCAGGGACTGTGTCTCTGCCCTTTTATAACATGGACCCTTTAAACCCACATTTGAATTTTGCACTGAATTAGTCACACATGAGAATCATGCACTACCCTACACTTGATTGCAAACTGAAATGTAAGTCAGTAAAGAAACTGCAGTCGTTAAACTGAGAAATAAAGACAGAAGTAAACATTTCTGTTTCTCAGAAATTAACCAGGTAAAATATATTGTTCCATTTGGAGTTCATGGATTACAATGAAATTGACAGTTAAAAAGCATGTAGACTTTTAAATATAGTTAAATATGTCAATAAAACACTCTAAATTAGAGCTGTATAAATTTAAGCGGGACTTGCTTATCTCTTCTTTCATGGTCTGCTGGCTTCAGAGCCTGACATTTTTTTCAAAATAGTGGCACTATGGCAGGAAAAAGTATAGTGCTGCTGTGAATAAAATCTACTGTTGTTTCCCAATGAGGCTTTGTTGTCAAGAAGCTCTGAAAGAGCTTAGGAAAGGACAGAGGAAGGAAATGATTACAGATTTAAAAAAGCCCAAACACAATGAGGGTGGTTACCATGAATTATTTAATCCATTAGAAGTAGAAACAACACCTTCACCACTACTGTGAGAATTTTCCTGCTTAATAGTTCCTTGTTTTACTGTTGTTTTCCTTGATGATTATTGCTGCAAGGTTTGTGGGTGTTAGGAATGCACTGGGGAGTGTCATTGAAGCAGCTCACCTGTGCTCCTGAGGCAGCTGCTGTCCACTAGAGCTGTTTAACTCCAAATCAAACCCTGTTGGCTGACACTTTGGACAATTTCTCTTTTTGGCTGATCTGCAAAACACCATTTACCCTGGGCCAACACATGCATTGCAGCCAGATGTGAATCTGCAAGAGTCATTAGAAAGGAAAAGAATCCTTCTGCCTTTTGAATTCAGAATGAAAACTGGCAAAACCAGTTTAAGAATATTATTATTATTAAAGATTTACGAGTAGTTAGATGATCAGGATTCTAGCTTTGATCAGCAAATATTCCCTTGCCTTGTGCTTCTTTCAGCCTCCTGACATTTAAACTACAACCAGAACCCCAGGGGCTCCCCAAGGGCATGATTCAGCCTGGAGCCTTCTGTTTGAGCCCTGGGGAGCTCAGCCTGGGGCTCACCAGGGATCTGTGCTCAGCTACTGACGACACTGGAGGCTGAGGCTGTAATTCAGGTCTCCTCTCTGCATATTTAGATTTCATTAAAGAAATGGCTAGACAGAAACTGTTTGGAACATCTTGATGTGAACAAGCAGATTTTGTCACTATAATGCCCAGCAGAAACTGTAAATTGTTTGTTGCATGCATTAGGAGATGAATGCTGGCAAATGCCAGCTGTGAATTCATAAGGGAAATAATAATATCTGTTTTTCTGACCAGATGTCAAATCCCTTTCTTGGATCTTGTATAAGCTTTAAAGAGAAGAGGCACTGGTTTTGAACTCAGACCTAATATCAAGTGAAGAGGGAAGAGACATGGAAGGAAAAATGTTTTTAAAGCATTTGAGAATTGCCAGGTGAGTTCTGCTGTGAGCTGTACTCCACTGCAATCAGAACTCTGGACTACTGGTTTTATATATCTGGAGTGCCTGAGGGAGGAAATCTAGAAAGGTTTTGAATAAATTATCTCTTGTCTACAAGTAAATGCAGGAAAAGGACTTCAAAGAAAAATATTTCCATGCTGATATTGCTTTAAGAAGTGTAAAGGTAAAAGAGATTTCAAAACCAGGAAACTGTAAAAATCAGCTATAACATTCAAAATGTTGGTACCTGTGAGAACAGCAAGAGATCAGAAAATTCAATGTGATAGACTGGAAACCCCAACACTGCACCAAGCAGTGTGTGTGAATGGACAGGGACATGCCACTCATCCTTGCAGCAATGGCCCATGGTGGATGGATGATGTCTCCATAAGACAATCAGCTTAGGAACAACAAATTTTCAGCTGATAGAAGGAAATTTGATCTTCTACACAATCACACATCCCATCTAAAGGTGCATGCCTCAAATGAATGTAGTATTACTCAGAGTAATTGCAGCTGTTTTCTCCAAGAGCTGCAGTGAGCAGGCAGGGTGTCCCACTCTGCAGGTGGAAGTGTAGAGAACCCGGTGGGAATGGCCCTGGGACATCAACTGCAAATCCCCCCAGCCATCAGTGTGCATGCATGGGATGCACCTGCCTCTGCTTCCAGGAGCACTGAGCTGTAGCAAGAGAGCAGAAATGGCAGAAATACACACAAGATGCCAGAATGTATGGAGAGCACCTTACTGAAAGTGGAATTTAGGGCCAGAGCTGCTTATGCTGTATTCATGTTCATGGTATGTTAAATTATTTTATTTTTTGAGTTAGAGAACAAGTTTTAGAGCAAAGGAACTGATTGTCATAGTGAATATAAGGATAAACCACCACCTCTTAAAAGGGCTCTTTTCCCACACCTCTACTTGAGGCAGCATGTGGGAGACAAGCTGGAATTTTATGGGATTTTTTTTCTCTAATCTCTTCTTTTTTCTATTTTTATCATTGGCATTGAGAGTGATTCACAGATTTGGCAGGCAGAAGTCAATCGGGGCCACTGCTATTTTAAGCCTTAAAAATTATCTCACAAAATCAAGAACATAAATTAAATACACATTTTCTCATTTGGAAAGTGTCAAAGGTTAAAAGACATACAAATGTACATCACTTCTCAATGTAGATTTTGTAAGGCTTGAGCATATTTTACTGGCAAAAGGAAAATTTAGAAGAGGAGCTGTATGTTTAACTGATGGATCTGTCTGGGAACTCCATGGGAAGTTGTTTGCATTTAACAGCTTCTATTCATAGGAGTTCTAAAAAAAAACCTTTGTAAACCTTTAGGTTTGAGTGAGTGATAGTGTGGTACTTAGATGCCAGTTGGGGTTAAACCATGATGTATTATGTTTTTTAGCTGGTGATTTTGATACTTTTTTTTTTCAGGCTGAATAGGCATAAAGATGTCAAAGTTTTGAGAAAATTAGGTTTTTTAAAATCAAATATATTCAGGTAATATTGTTTCTGCATACTTTCTTGTGTGGAAATAGTAAAAATTCAAGCTCTTATCTGATTTTAAAATAGTTGTTGACTGGAAAAATACTTATTCTGAAGACCAAATTTCAAACTGAATGGCTGTTACTGTATAAAAATTGTCTAGTTGTTTTAATTTCTTTATTGGGTATAACAGCACTTTTAGGGGAAAATAGTACACATGGAAATATGAAATTTAGTCTATGTAATCTTCCACTGATACAGCAGCTACATTTCCTTTTTGGAAAAACTGCTGTCAGCAATGGTTTATACCTGAATATTGAGATGAAGAATGTAAGCAGGCCAAACTTATGTAAAAACAGACACTGTTAAATAATGAATAGTCATACACTCCCTGATGCCTTGCCATCAAAACATTTGTGATTTTTCTTATTTTCACTACTTGTTTCAGTTCTTGTGAAGAGCTGAAGGAATATTCACAATATTGTCCTCAAGCTGCATGGCTTTGTGTAACACTTGTTAAAATGGGCTTGGGAGCAGCTTCCTGAGGTCCAAGTGCTGTGTAGTGCTTCAATTCCACACACTCTTTGTACTGAGCTTTTCCAAGCTCAGAATCTGTGAATCTGCTGTGTCCAGCAGGCACCTCTGGTCCTTCCCAAGGGAAGGGCTATCTGCTGAAGTTGTCTGCCTGCTCTAAAACCAGAGGAGAGAGGCTGAGTTGCATCATGCTCTGGCTGGGCTCTGCAGGAACTGGGGGATGAGCCCTTAAAACCATCTGCCATGGGCACCTCAGGATGATTTCTGTCCTGGGAGTCTCTCACAGCGAAACATAGGCAAAAGCAGCTTTTCCCAACAGCTGCCTCCCACTCCCATTTAATGATGGACCTCAGAGGGGGTGAGGACACGAGGGAATGAGGTGGGACTGTTTTATTAAAATGTTTGATCTTTGCTGTGGAGTCACCACCGTAGGATCCCTCCACCTAGAGAATTGTTTGTTTTGAATCTCACTAAGAGCCATTTTACCTTGCAGAAATGCCAGAATAAATATACATGTTATGAAGGTGCTGCTAAGGCAGGGATCTAGCTCATCCTGTTATCTTGCTGTATTTTGGAAATAGTACAGTAGTGAGCCAGGCCCTTTAGTTTTTATTTGTAAAGTTTCCAGCTTGAGCTGGCATTTTGTTACAAAAATAAAATCTAGCTGAGCCAGTCAAAAAAACCCAAAACCCCTTGGCTTGCTGGTAACTGTAAATAGATACCACTTAATGTGGAACACTGCAACTGAATGTTTGCAGGCATTCACACTTAATTCTTGTTTAATTAATGACATTATTAAAACAACTAAAGGCTCAAAGTTTCTGTTTTAAATATATTCTGAGTATAGGAGTGTACAGGTGTAGAATACCAGCTATTTGTGGACTGCTCAACGGGCTTTCCTTCTAAATCTGCTAAGGGTTATTGTTGATTATTTCCGTTTCTCCTGTTCTTCTCCTCATTTTTGGTTATAAACAGGTACCATATGCTGAAATAGCTGATGGGCTTCACTGTGGATGTTTCTGATGTTACTGATTCACAGAATTGCAAACCAGCAATGTCTGAAGTAACATGTTGCCCAAACTTAGCGGATTTGAATTTTAGACTCTGGTAGTTCTAGCGTGTTTATTAATTTATTAACCCCCCCAAATTTATAGGGACAAAAATATTCAGTTCTAAAGTTCTTTGTAATACTGAAAAGTTTCAGTTTGTAAGAACAAATAAAAAAAAAGGGGGGGGGGAGGGGAATAAACCAGCCCTATTATTATTGGTTCACTTCAAACTATTCAAATTACACAGTTCAATCAATGAGGCTGTAAATGCCCTTTTTCTCTGTTTCATTATATTGCTAATGTCTAAGTGATGTCTAAGGTCCCTGCTTGTTTTCCTCTGGAAGATTCTCTTCCCCTGTCCTTGTCAGGCTGTCTCCTGCCCTGTGGCAAGCCCAGCCCAGACAGCCAGAGCATCATTCCCAGGGGAGCAGGGCAGGGCTGGGGGCAGGGCTGGGGCAGGGCAGGGGCAGGGCTGGGGCAGAGCTGGGGCAGGGCTGGGGCAGAGCTGGGGCAGGGCTGGGGGCAGGGCAGGGGCAGAGCTGGGGCAGGCTGGGGCAGAGCTGGGGCAGTGGCACCAGCTCTGTGTCAGGCAGCTCAGCCAGGACTGTGGGCACAGGGCCATGGACATGGTCTCTTGTAGGAGCCCAGGACTCCAGTTCTGAGCCTGGCAGTGGTAGGAGTCACAAGCACCAGCTTCATTCCCTGCTTTTGGCCTCTTCCTACCCTTTGTCCGTGGAGGAACAGTCCCAAGTGGGGCTGGATGCTGCCAGCTTTGGGTGTGTGGAGCACTGAATGGTTCCCAAGTCCTGAGCTGCCCTCTCTGTAGTGGCTGCCAGCACCGCAGGGGCAGGGGCAGCTGCAGCAGAAGCTCAAGGAGCCCCTGCATGGGATGAGGATCCCCCTGTGCCTCCTGTCACACTGGGCAGTGGCTGCAGCCATTGCTGGCCTGGCACGGGCCCCAGCCTGGCCCCAAACTCGGCTCTGCCAGCACAGCCATTCACCAGGCCTCACGGTGCATGAGGCTGGGGACAGGATCCGAGGTAAAAATAAACCTGATCTGGCTCATGAGCTCATCCTTGCTGGGCTGAGCAGGAAGGGGAGGCTGGGGGGGGATGGAGCAGCAGCTGGTGATGGCCGTGCCATGGGGGCAGAGTCACAGGGCCATGGCCACCAGCTGCTGGGACAGCATGCCACCACCCAGGGAGCTGGGCCTGCGTGGGATCCTCGGCTGGGCATTCACCACAGCTCAGGGAACTTCTCTCCTTCAGCAGCATCAGTTAAGGATTCTTAACAAATCATGGTCCCTTACACCGTGCACTGAGACCTGCCTGCTTTGAATTGGCAATTTTTTCCTTCCAAAGGAGTGCAGACAACTGGACTGGAACCACCTCAAAAACTGAACGGTGAAAGATGTTGGGAACTTCAGCAACTTTGTGATCCTTCACTTGAGTTAAATTGCAAAATCCTCCACACTGCATACAAGCACCTTGTCCCTACAAGAGACTGAGTGTTGTTAGCATGCATAACAGGTCTACCAGTAGTTGGAGAAAGTAGCAAAAAAAAATTGAACCCCATGAGAATTTTCATTTTCTGATGGCTGGGGTTGCCCTAGCCGAATTAGCATTTCAGAACTTACATTGGGATAATCCATGTAGCAGTTAATTTCAATGTTTTACTGCTATAGCAGTGTAAATCCTAGTAAATTAATTTCTATAATGCTTGAGAAGATTTTTTTTTAGACATTCTCATTCATATTTAATAAGCTCTGAAAATCTGCATTAGGACATCTATGTAAATTTCTTGATTTTTTACTTGTGAGCAAAAGCAACTATTGGTATTTAAACAAAGAAGGTTACAAAGAAATTAATGATACTTAGTCAACCATTTTCTGACTGACAGACCTCTTTTCCTTAAGTAGATTCTCTCCAATTCTGTTTTTAAAATGCTTTCTCACTTGAGACTGGTGTTCATGGCTAAATAATCTAAATCTTGAGGGGCATGTGCTTTAAATAATATTTTGATATAGTGCCTCTTTTTTTTCCTTTTGATTTAACAAATCAGGAATTTTGCAGAAACTTTTCTGCTGAGCTCTGTTTATAACTTCTTGCTAAATGTGCTGTCTTGGAGAAGCTGTAGTCTCCACTGGGATGCAGCTGCGATTGCAAGAGGAAAAGAAGGAATTCAAAGATTCAACTGATCATCAATCACAGGGATGCCTGTGCACAGAACAGTAAGAGAACCATCCTACTCACACCCTATTTTTCTTATAAATTTGTCCATGATGTGCCTGAGAAGGGAATAATAATTTAAAATAACTACCTGGTGTAGTTATATCCAATATCTTTCCACACTGATTTTTGATCCTAACATTTCAGTCTCCTAGCTCAGGCAAAGGGCAGAGTTATAGTTGTGCATCACACTCACCTTATTCCTGCTCAGACAAAAGCAACATCAGTGTCAGTGAGATATTTTGGAGGCAGAATATAAAACTCGTAGATGTAAATTAATTAAAAAGAAAATGAAGCAAAGTGTAGGGGCTTAGGATGAATATTTAAAAGTTAAAAAATATCTTTCTCCTGCAAAGTCATGAACTCTGTATTTCACTTTCATAACTCCATTTATCCAATTATTCTAGGTTGAAACTGCTNACCAGCCCTATTATTATTGGTTCACTTCAAACTATTCAAATTACACAGTTCAATCAATGAGGCTGTAAATGCCCTTTTTCTCTGTTTCATTATATTGCTAATGTCTAAGTGATGTCTAAGGTCCCTGCTTGTTTTCCTCTGGAAGATTCTCTTCCCCTGTCCTTGTCAGGCTGTCTCCTGCCCTGTGGCAAGCCCAGCCCAGACAGCCAGAGCATCATTCCCAGGGGAGCAGGGCAGGGCTGGGGGCAGGGCTGGGGCAGAGCTGGGGCAGGNATGGGATGAGGATCCCCCTGTGCCTCCTGTCACACTGGGCAGTGGCTGCAGCCATTGCTGGCCTGGCACGGGCCCCAGCCTGGCCCCAAACTCGGCTCTGCCAGCACAGCCATTCACCAGGCCTCACGGTGCATGAGGCTGGGGACAGGATCCGAGGTAAAAATAAACCTGATCTGGCTCATGAGCTCATCCTTGCTGGGCTGAGCAGGAAGGGGAGGCTGGGGGGGGATGGAGCAGCAGCTGGTGATGGCCGTGCCATGGGGGCAGAGTCACAGGGCCATGGCCACCAGCTGCTGGGACAGCATGCCACCACCCAGGGAGCTGGGCCTGCGTGGGATCCTCGGCTGGGCATTCACCACAGCTCAGGGAACTTCTCTCCTTCAGCAGCATCAGTTAAGGATTCTTAACAAATCATGGTCCCTTACACCGTGCACTGAGACCTGCCTGCTTTGAATTGGCAATTTTTTCCTTCCAAAGGAGTGCAGACAACTGGACTGGAACCACCTCAAAAACTGAACGGTGAAAGATGTTGGGAACTTCAGCAACTTTGTGATCCTTCACTTGAGTTAAATTGCAAAATCCTCCACACTGCATACAAGCACCTTGTCCCTACAAGAGACTGAGTGTTGTTAGCATGCATAACAGGTCTACCAGTAGTTGGAGAAAGTAGCAAAAAAAAATTGAACCCCATGAGAATTTTCATTTTCTGATGGCTGGGGTTGCCCTAGCCGAATTAGCATTTCAGAACTTACATTGGGATAATCCATGTAGCAGTTAATTTCAATGTTTTACTGCTATAGCAGTGTAAATCCTAGTAAATTAATTTCTATAATGCTTGAGAAGATTTTTTTTTAGACATTCTCATTCATATTTAATAAGCTCTGAAAATCTGCATTAGGACATCTATGTAAATTTCTTGATTTTTTACTTGTGAGCAAAAGCAACTATTGGTATTTAAACAAAGAAGGTTACAAAGAAATTAATGATACTTAGTCAACCATTTTCTGACTGACAGACCTCTTTTCCTTAAGTAGATTCTCTCCAATTCTGTTTTTAAAATGCTTTCTCACTTGAGACTGGTGTTCATGGCTAAATAATCTAAATCTTGAGGGGCATGTGCTTTAAATAATATTTTGATATAGTGCCTCTTTTTTTTCCTTTTGATTTAACAAATCAGGAATTTTGCAGAAACTTTTCTGCTGAGCTCTGTTTATAACTTCTTGCTAAATGTGCTGTCTTGGAGAAGCTGTAGTCTCCACTGGGATGCAGCTGCGATTGCAAGAGGAAAAGAAGGAATTCAAAGATTCAACTGATCATCAATCACAGGGATGCCTGTGCACAGAACAGTAAGAGAACCATCCTACTCACACCCTATTTTTCTTATAAATTTGTCCATGATGTGCCTGAGAAGGGAATAATAATTTAAAATAACTACCTGGTGTAGTTATATCCAATATCTTTCCACACTGATTTTTGATCCTAACATTTCAGTCTCCTAGCTCAGGCAAAGGGCAGAGTTATAGTTGTGCATCACACTCACCTTATTCCTGCTCAGACAAAAGCAACATCAGTGTCAGTGAGATATTTTGGAGGCAGAATATAAAACTCGTAGATGTAAATTAATTAAAAAGAAAATGAAGCAAAGTGTAGGGGCTTAGGATGAATATTTAAAAGTTAAAAAATATCTTTCTCCTGCAAAGTCATGAACTCTGTATTTCACTTTCATAACTCCATTTATCCAATTATTCTAGGTTGAAACTGCTAAAATCTGCAGAGAACCCATAAAATTTAGTTTCAAATTTATTCCTGTGCAGTGTTATTAAACACTGACATATTCTGAATGTGAGACTGCAGAACATTTTTCTGCAGAGAATGACCAAACCTCTTGGGGTAATAATATTTGCTACTGATAAACAAAGCTGCATGCACCATCTTCCCAAGATTTTAGGTTTTATTTTTAGCGTTTCTAATGGTGAAAACTACTGTTAACTACCATTCTACTTGTGTCCTGCCTTAGTTGACCCCCTGGGAAAAATGTCATGGGAGCTGATGCCTCTCCAGGGGTGTAAGGGTAACAGAGAGGGAATGCACGGAATATGAGGGGTAGGGAGGGGAGTTTTGTGATTGGGAAAGAGGGCACAGAGAGAGGCAAAATCGTGAAAAGGAAGTTTGCAGCTAGCAGGAACAGGCTAAGAGAAGAGAAGCATGGAGTTCATGAGCAGGACTGGGCTGAGTTAGTCTACAAAGAAAGAAAAATTGATAGTATTGCAAGGGGTCAAATAGGAAAATCTGGAAAATTCTTCTCCAGATATCAGTAGACAAGCCTGCAAGCAGAAAAAATGGATAGCAAGGAGTAAGGCTTGAGAAACTTAGGCATTTTTTCGCCTTCTAGTGGATTCACAGGACTGGGGATTTATTATGAAAAATTAATTGCAAAAATTGTTGTAAAAAATTAGATATTATCTACTAAATTTCCAAAAAGGATGTTATACTGGAGAGTTGGTCTAATAGCTATTGGCCAGAGCTATAGAGAATAACACACTGACATCAACGAGGTAAGAAATGCTCTACTCAGCATTCTAGCAAGAGAGATTGGAATCTCTGACTCTCCTCAACCAGTTGCCCCAAAAAAAGTCTATACAAGAAAAAAGAAAAAGCATTTATGTAGGATGAATGCTCATGAAGATGGTCTATACACTTTAAAATTTTCATACTCTCAGTCACAGGGCTTACCAGAGGGGACGAAGGGACTACTTATATTCTCTTCAAAGAGTGCTATGGTAAAGGACTTTCTGTACATTTTTGTAATGTACCTTTTATAATGTGTTGTCAGAAAGAATAATTGTTTGGCAAACCTTCTGAAAAGATAATACTCCCAAAAATTTCACTCCTTATGGAGAGTTTAATGAGAGCCTTTATTGACCCAATTTAATCAAACTTTGTACTTCCTCCTTTTATTGATTAAATTTTCAATAGAAAACATTACAGCTGGTGATCAACGGTTGTAATTTAGAAATGAATTCTTCCCAGGCTGCATAGCTCAGAGGTGTCCCTGCCATCCATGCTGTCACTGCAGTAGATGTGCTACTTGCGTTTAATGTTGTCAAAAAACATCTCATATAAACTTTGATTGCTTTGTAAATGGGGAGGAGACTGTCAGGGCCCTGAGGGTACGAATGTGCTTTCCTTGCCCTGAGCAGCCTCATCTGGATCCCTGCTCCAGGATGTAAGAAGATAAAAAGGAGATTAGAAGAAAAATTGAGCATGGGGGAGCAGAGGAATGCAGTAAGAGAATAAAACCAATTTTATTTGAGAATAAAAAAAGAAACAAGCAGACATATAGTTAGTGCAAAGAGAAGGTAGCAACATAAATACCTTCACTTGCGTGACTCATTTGCTCTTTCTTTGCTGGCAGATTGTGCTTTAATTATGTCTCTGTGAATCAAATAGTGGTGAACTGTGTACATTTGAAATACATAGATGTAGTTAATTACTGAGTTGGTATCAGTGTCCTACAGCCACCCCTTTGCATCTGCTCCCCATTGTGGTATTTAGTATAACTAGAAACACCACCAGGCTTAGCTTTGGGTGTTGGTGACCAAGTGTTGAAAATTCCCTGCCAAAGCTCAGGTACTGCACTGGCAGCTCTGCCAAGGCAAATCAGTCTGCAGCTAATTCCCAGTGTGTGTGTTTGATACCACTGGATGTAAGGAAAAAACTCTTCTATTTGCTGAAACATCACATTGAATGATTTATGGCAGACAAGTAAAGATGCATATGTGAGGCTCTCTAAGTAGGACTGGTGTCAAAGGAAAATATTGAGGGGAAGAAAAAGATTGCAAATTTCTAATGAATTTTATTTATGCACACAAACCTTGAAATATTAATGGAGAATGCATAAGTAATTGATGGGTTGCATATAATTTTTCATTATCTTTATGCTGAGATAAGCAGGAAAGTCATTTGACAAAAGGCACAGGCACATTACAACCAAAAAACTGCTGTAGATTAGGCCTGGAGTTGCCCAGCTGCTGAGAATGACTGAGCACCCCTTACCCAGAGCAACTCTCAGGACTTCCCTTGAGCCTTATGGGTCTCTTCCTGGTCTGATCAACCTTGATATCAAATGGTGGGTCAGTTTTTCATCTCCTCGTTAAAGCAATGCATTGAAGGTATGCTTTTTAAGCAGTTTAACAGCTGAAATAAAAACTAATTCATATCTCAAGGGCAAATAGAAATCTATTAATATAGGGTATTAAAACTGTGATAGATTTTAATGCCTGACTCATGATTTTTGTGAGTGCTGGGATTGCCAGCAGACACTTGTCTGAGTTGTGGAACAGACTCTCTGGAGGGTGCAGGAGGTGGAATGCATTAGCAGAGTGGGAAGCAGCATTCAAAAAGGGCTTCTTTTTTCCTAAGTCAACAATTTTTTCTTTTAGAATAGGAAAAATAGAAGGGGAAGAAGGGGAAGATTTGAAAGGACTGAAATGCTAGGAATACCATCTTAATTCTACTTCTATTTAACTTGGGTGAGTTCTGGCAGGGCAGCTAAGCTCGAGGCCTCTGTGCTGGATGTCCCCAGCTTGCTTTCCTCAGGCTGAGCTCACTGCACTGAAGGTATCAACACCCCCTGACCCATAAGCCTTTCACGTGCCAATCTGCAAAGAAGCACCTGTGTTTCCATATTTCTGTGTTGGGAGAGAAAACTGCTGAACCCCAGGAGTTTCTTGGTGTAGATCTCAATGGACTGTGACAAACCCTGGACTGCTGATGCTCTCCTGCCTCCTCTTTAGCTGTTTTCCATTGCTGGCAGTGCCACTCTGGCCCAGATCAATCCATATGCCTATTCTCTTTAGCCCAGATGCTCTTCCTGCTGGATAGGGTCCCAGTGTCTGCGTTTCCAGCTGAAGGAGAGCAAGAAATACCTTTTATTTTCCTGCAGGCTACTGTCCCTGTTGACCTTTTCAGCTTCTGAATCTTTAGCTCTCCCCTATTCTCTGATGTTGGGCATGAATAATTAAAAGTCTGGGGAGAAAAGAACACAGGAAATTCTCTGGTTTTTATTTTAAATGCCACTGCTGCAATGATGATAATTTTAAGATTTGCATATCTCTGGATATGGTTTGGTTTGGTTTATTTTTTGTTTCTTAAGCTATCCTATAAAAAGGACAACTAGGACAGTGCACTGGTGGTCAGGAGGCTCAATTCTCTACCAGCACCATATCAGCCTTCCCACAGTCAACACCTCATTTCCCCTGTTGATAAAACTGTCTGATAGTTCTGTACCAAATCTTGCCAGCAAAGGCCTTGGGGAGCTATTGTATCAGAAACTGTTTCCTCTTGATGCTTTTGATACTGCCTGATCTGAGGCCACAGATCTGCTGATGCTTTTCCTGGTGGCAGTGCTGATGGTGGCTGCTGGTTTCCTTTCCCAACAGGTTGTGCTAGTATGACTTGGAGGGCAATTTGTTTAAGCTATTTTATTACTTTAGAGATTATTATTACTATTATTATTGTTGTTGTTGTTATTGTTTGTATTATCTATATTATTATAGACTATATCTATGTTATTATAGACTATAGTATTATAGTGTGTCAGTGCAGTCAGACAAGCGTTTTCTGAAGGCAATTCATCCCAATTAATCCCTGATAGTGACTCATTTGTCTCATTGGTTTAGGTTAAATGCAAAATTTTATGTAGATGTTTAAGCGTTTAGAGTTGGTTGAAATTTGTGTCTGTGTAGAGCATTGGCTTCAAATTAAAACACCGTGTTACAATATTGACCCTATCCTTCTTTCCTCTATTCCAACCTGAATGTCCCTATTCTCAGGGGCTTCTGAGTGGACGCTACAGAAAAGCAAGCAGCCAAAAGTCAGACTAATATTTTGCAAGTTGTCTCTTTTATAGAAGGCTTATTCAGCCACTTCTGAAGAGTGTGTCTGTTCTGTGCTTCCTACCTGGATTTTGTCAGAAGTGAATTGACTGCAGTGGCTTCACTCCTACTCCTTCACCCACAATCTCACCTCTTTTGCAAAAGAGAAAATCTCAGCCAGTACAAACATTCTTGTCCACCCTTTTGGGGTGCACATTCTTTTTATCTCAGGTACTTGCAGAAAAAAATCTCAGTGAAGTGAACAGTAGCCTGTAATATAACAGTGAGACTTTTGCTTTGCTTAGTAGTTAAGTTGCCCATTCAGAAGGTCATGAAGATTTTTATATGTCTCTCTTGCCTATAAACTGTATCAAGAATCCTTCCAAATTCAAAGCTGCCATATGGGTTTTTACAGTCTAGGGATGTTGCCAAATTAGCCCTAAATCTGCATTATTTATTTTGACTGCTTAAGAGCCAGCCTTTGGTATCTTTCTTCACTTTTTCCTTGCTTAGAGCTTGGGCTGTCTCCACTGTATGTTGCACTATAGACTGAGCCCTGCTCATCCTTGCTGCTTCTCTGGAGGACTCTGCATCCAACAGGATTATTTTCTTATAGAATATTTAAAAAGAGACAAAAATCCTGACCCAAAGTTGTTAACAGGTTTGCTATCTCCTCCATTGGGCTCAGGATTGTCCTCTTTTATTTCAAAACATGTTAGATTAAGTGCAAAGCTTTTTTTGACAGCCTGGACTAGTTTTAGCCGTTTATTAGCACCTCTTTCCCAGGCTGGGCTGACTTAGCAGGCACCTTTGCAATGCTGGGTAAATACAATGAACCATCCAAGTGGAAAATCATCTTAATAAATAGCATTTTAGTAAAACCTTTGATTTGCCCTCTGAATCCTTATTAATAAAAATAAATCTCCATTACCCTCTCACTTGGCCTTACCTTCCTGTTTGGTAGAATTTTATTTTTTTTCAGTAGCAGCATTAAAGATTCATCCATTATTTGGAGTAATTCTTGTGCAATACAAATCTAATAGACTTGATGCATAGCATTTTCTTTAGGGTAAAAGCTAACTGCCTTTATTCAGCTTACACAATCCCTTCTGAAAGAGCCCTTTATACAGCTCATGTCATGTCAGCAGTAATCATGGCCTGAGTGGTGCTGCATGCAAATCAGCAGCTGCTCTTTAGCTGGCCTGGAGGAGTCACATAATGAGTTTGCCAGTAAGTGCAAGGGCAGATCATAGTTAATGCTGATGGTCCTTCAGGCAGATCACTCTGATATCTTTGCTCTCTTCACCCTGCCCAGCCAGCACCCAGGCTGCCACCTCTGCAGTGCCCATCACCTGCCAAACCCAGCCAACAGACATCAGTACCCAGTGCTGGGAAAACAAATAAGAGTTTCCAGTTGTCCTGGTGTTCGTTTCCCCCAAAGTTACAGCATGGCATGGAAGTTAGCCCCCTCATGACTGCAGCTGTGTCTCTGGAGGATGTGGATACCTTGTCATAACCTCAGAGTTCTGGATTACACCCTCAGGACAGCTGGGAGCTAATACTGACCTAAGCAGTTCTGGTGCTTTGATTTGTTTTTTTTTCTTCCCCCTCCCCAAGCATGTAGATATGATGGGAAACCAATGAAACCAGTCAGAAATGCAAACTAAGGCAGTCAAGCTAACCCAGGAGTCTGAACTGTTCACTAAAGAAGGTATTTCAGAAGGGTGGGGAGATGTATTAACATCTTAAGTATGACAAAATTCTGTTGTGATTGCAGATGTAAATCTGGTTTCATGAGTGGATAGAAATCACCATTCCTGATCCATACCATGCAGGCTGATGTCAGTGAGAACTCCATGGATTTCCTTTTGCTGAAAGAAGGAAAGGATGCTAAAGAATGTTTTATACCTGTATTTTCTAGCAATAATTTCTAAGCTGCTTGTATGTGCTTCACATTTACTGGGAGTTTCTGTCATGTCCTCAGGGCACAGGTTTTCAAAAGAGGGGGAAGTTATAGGATTCTCACAGAGAGTAAAAAAGGGAGAAGATAAGGTCTGCATGGGAATGTTATACACTGAAAAATGGAAACTACCCCATTGCTTTCCTTCTCTTCTACCAGCCTCTTCTCAGACAAAATCTTTGCCTATTGCTTTTCACAATGATCAAGACTATTCCAATATTGTTTTGTTATTGGATTCCAGCTCTATTGTTTCTCTTGTTATGCACTTATATGAGGTTGTAATGAAATAACCTCCTGGACTGTTACTTCTCAATGTCACAGTATAATAGCAGTGAGTTACTGATGGATAAATAAAGCTTTTAGGATCCCAGTGGGTTCTGGTTTGTTCCAGAAGAAAGGGCTGGTGAGGAGGAAAGCACAGGTGCCTTTTGCAGTCCAACTGAAGCATCACTGTGACCTTGTTAAGCTGAATGTTAGTTTGTGTGAGGTGATGTCATTTCTTTGGTCATGCCAGATTGCACAAGAGGCAAAGCAATGCTCTGGGTTGGTACAACATGTTTGAGTTTTGAAGTGTCTGGAGCTACTAAACCCCTTCAGTAAGAGGAAGGTTTCCTGCTGTCTTGCAAGACAAATGGGCAGGAAGCAGGAACTGTTTCAGAGGAGATAAGTGGTTTGGGTTTGGTTTTGCTTTTAATATATATATTTAGAAAAAAATAATCTGGAAGTATATATGAATCTCCTTGCTCTGCTTCTTCTTTGGATCCTGTTCTCTTTCTTTTTGTGGAAGATTTCCTTGGTGACTGTTAGAGTGCAAATTCTTTTCAAACATCAAAGAACAGTAATGTATCAAAAAGAGGAGATTTCGCTACTGGAAAATAAACTAAGAGCAGTGCAAATGCCACCTGGGTTTTTCAGGTGGTGCCTGCTGCTTTATGCTGCTGTCAGTGCTCATCTAGTCATTGCTTTTTTAACTCTATTCCAAGATTTTGTGACGAAATGAAGCACAGTTCGTTCCCACAAACTGCTTTGGGTTTACAGATTTCTCTCTCTTTACCCCTCACTTCACCCTTTCTGCCCCCTCCCTTCTCCCCCGCAGCCTTCGTGCAGCCTGACAATCCTCTGCTTAATCCCAGAGAACATATTTTTGGTGCTGGCACAATAAAGAAAAAAGAGACAAATTGATTTGCATTTCTTATCTGGGAGATTCACTTGCAAAATCTAGTACAGTTTCACTGACGCAGAGGCAGGAGAGATGATCCTGTAAATCTGACATATCTTTATTGAGGCTGAGGGGAAAGGCAGTGGGAGGATGGTCTGAGCTCACTACAGGAAATTGAGCTTTGTTTGTTGTCTCAACACACGTTTCACTGAGGACTTCCTAGCTGGTTTGGAGATGCCCTCACTGTGCCATGAACACCCAGTCCCAGGTTATCTAGGTGCATGCAGCTCCTGTTTCCCTCTAGCTTGGCTAGAACTGAACAGGGGGAACAGCCCCCTGCCAGGTGGGGTGTACACACACCTTGCCAGTCCAGCCACATCGTCTTTATTTTTACCCAGATGCATGTGCTGAGCCCTGTGAATCAGTCAGCTCCAGTGAGAGTAGAAGTTTGCCCTTCCCCTGCTACTTCCCTTGTGTGTGAGGGCTTGGAAGGGAGAAGTAGCCAGAGTAGAAAAATCACCTTATGGAAATGTCTGGGGTCTGCTCCTTCCCACAGCTGCCAGAGCAGCCCCACTGCTGCCTGTCTCTGACAGTTGTTCAGGTTTCCTCTACATCAGGCTCAAGCTGTGAGCAGTGGCTTCTTACCTGTGCTATGGCAGTCTGTGCTATCCTGCTACTGTCAGTGCATCTCTGACACCTGAGGGGCAGAGCCTGTCCTGATCATCAGCTGTCAGAATTCCCTTCCCTCGCTAAAATAGGTGCTTGGTCAAAGCCCAGCAGCACCAGTGATGTCCCTTGCTGGACTACCAGGCTGTGCTTCCAGGTAGGACACAGGGGGTTCCTTAAGCATGATTTTGGGCAAAAAGAAATTAAAAACTGAGAGGTGGAAAAAGACAAGTATAATTGGCTGGATGAGACAGTAACCTCCTTGGGTGCCTCTGCACTCAGCACTTAATGCAGCCTCTCACAGCTGAGCTACTCATGCAGTAGGCACGAGGTTGCCCACGCCTTGGATCACTGTGTTCTCTGTTCAGGTGACTCCACCGCCTCTCCAGGCATGTCTAGGGACACAGAATGTAAGGAAATGTGGGGTTTGGGGTGCCTGATGCCTGAAACAAGCAGCAATTGCAGAACAGTCATAGAGATATTAAAGTGCTGCTCTGGGAGCTGGTTAATCTTTCAGAGCTTGCATCTGCTCTGCTTGCTGAAGCAGCACAGCTGCCCTGAGGTCACTGGGGTCACCCTGTTTTACAGCAGTGTGAAGGAAGAGATGGACTCTCACATATTCTGTTTTCATTGCCTGATGCTCCTTTTGCCTCTCTCCTTCCATTCTGCCCTTCATGGCATCTTCAGAGCTGCTTGCTGGAACCATGAGATCACAGGATAACAAAAACCTTGAGGCCACTCAGGGCAAGGTTCAGTCAGGTGTTAAGTATCTCCAAGGATGGAGATTCCACAGTGTCTCTGGGCAACCCGTTCCAGTGCTTGATAACTTCAGAGTGAAAAGGTTTTTTCTTGTGTTTAACTAGAATCTCCTGTCTTTCAGTTTGTGCCCGTTTCTTCTTGTCCTCTCACTGGACACCACCAGGCAGGGTCAGGTTCAGTCATCTTTGCACTTTGCCATCAGCTATTGCACACATTAATGAGACAGTCATGAACCCTTCTCTCCCAGGCTGAGGTCACAGCTCTCAGACTTTCCTCACATGAGCAATGCTGCACTCCCTTTGTTGCCTTGGTGGCCCTTGGCTGGACTCGAGTCTCCCTTGTATGGAGGAGCCCACAAATGGGCCCAGCAGTCCAGATGTGCCTCACCAGTGCTGAGCAGAGAGGAAGGATCACCAAATGCCAGAACTCTCACTCAAAAGTGTTGCCAGATGTGCAATTGGTTATGGCAGTTCTGTAGCCAGGCCATGGAGCAGATTAACTTCAATGAATTTTCTAATTTTACCTTATGCTATATCAGCTGGGTAGTTTGCTATTTGGCCCTGAGTAATCTCCTTTGAATGGCAAGGCAATCCAATCAAGTCTGGCCCCATTGCTGAGTCTGTGATGAAGTGATTTGTGGTGCTGGCCTGGTTCTTGGGTAATTTTCTTGTTCTGATTTTTTACCTTTGCTTTGTTCAACCAACATAGAAATCATGATGCCAAATGTAGGCAAATGACATTTCCAAAGTTGTGTTTTAAGGATTTATAACTTTTTTGTGATTTACCTGTCTTTGAATTTTTACGAAGGCCAGTGAATTGAAAACAATAGTTTCCAATTTATTTTTAAATGTTCACATCATTCATGAAATACATGATGACAAATATTCTATAGTCTTTTCATGAGTGGGCTGGTAGCCTGTGTTATTTAGAGACATTTTTGAATTGATATACTCAATCAATTCTTCAACAGTTTGGCAATGTTCAGGTTTTTTCATTGGATTAATCACTCCGTGAAATCTGTCAAGTAGCCATCACCCTGATAATGCTATTTTTGTAACTTCTATCCTTATGCAGAGCTAGATATTTATTATGATAGCAGACTGTAATATTCCAGTAGGATTTCTGTGAGGTGTTAGTCATTGTGGAAAGGCGTTTTTGCTAAATATATCCTGGGTTGCATATAAAGAAATGTGACCAGCAGGTTGAGAGAGGTGATTCTCCGAGACCCCACCTGAAGAGCTGCCTCCAGCTCTGGGCACTCAACACAAGTAGGATGTGGAGCTGTGGAAGCAGTTCCAGAGGAGGCCATGAAGATGCTCAGAGGGCTGGAGCACCTCTGCTCTGGAGACAGGCTGGGAGAGCTGGGGGTGTTCAGTCTGATGTAGAGAAGATTCTGTAGAGAAGATTCTTCCAGTGTCTAAATGGACTCAAGGAGAGCTGGAGAGAGACTTTGGTCAAGGGCCTGGAGTGACAGGACCAGGGGGAACGGCTTCCCATTGCCAGAGCAGGGTTAGATGGGATATTAAGAAGAAATCCTTCCCTGTGAGGGTGGCACAGGTTACCCAGAGCAGCTATGGCTGTCCCATCCCTGGAAGTGTCCAAGGCCAGGCTGGATGGCTCTTGCAGCAACCTGGGATAGTGGAGGGTGTCCCTGCCCATGGCAGGGGGTAGAAGTGTATGGTCCTTAAGGTCCCTTCCAGCCCAAAACATGCTGTGATTCTATATCTCCATTTATTTTCTATAAGTAGAAGATGCTTTTTCTGCTTACAGATCACAGAAAGATCATGTTCCTGTCCACTTCCTATTCTAAAGCTCAGACCAGTTTAGGAAGGGAATCTCTGTAGCAACTCTAGATTTTTATTTATCATCCAGTATTTTGTCTCCTTGTACCAAATGTAACAAATATACACCTTATTTTAGATACTTCTGGAATGGAGATAAATGCAGTGTGCAAAATCTAACTGTGGCTCAGAAGACAGGCCTGTGAGGTGGAAGAATCCAGCAATGTGGAGACAACCACAGGATCTGACCTCACTTGTTCTGATCATAATTCATGTTTGAGTTCTGCTGAATTGCTGGTACAAAACTTGTTCCAGACTTTCAGAAAAGGGGTGCTGGCCCAGAAGGTACTTCCTAAAGTATAAATCCCCTTTTCATTCTGGTCTTGTTCCAGGTATAGAGGTGTTAAATTTAGGCACCTTTTGCTTTTGTGTTTAGCATGCAGACTGGTATTTGGAGCCTGACCAGTTATGAAGTTTCCCTTTGCTTATAAGGGTTGGGTGCTCCATCAGCTGCTGCCCCCACACGAGATGCAAGATGTCCTGTCCCAACCAGCCCCTTCTTTGAGTGTGTAGGGACTCTTAAAATTATCAACTAAGCTTTTTTTAAAGAACTTCAGTAGCTGCTCCATGAGTTTTCCAAACTCCCTGGGAAGTATAATCTGTAAGCACAGTATCTTGACATCCTCACAAAAAAAATTACCTTGGAGCAACCAAGTGAAAGGTTAGAACTGTTGAGTGTTTTAATCAATAATATATGAGTTGGATGAGCAGTATACTCTACTTTGCAGTGTGCAATCAATAATACATTTTTTATGCTCACCTTTTTAATCCTCAGAAAAACTACATCAAAAATTTCACCCTAGACTGCCCATGAGAATCAATAATAGAGAAAGGTTGCCTCTTCCCCTTAGTACAGTTTAATGAAAAGCATAATGAATTTATTTCCTAAATGATGCTACAAATCTATTATACATCTTCTGGAAATACCAAGTGGAAAATAGTGTTTAGTACAGCAATAGTGTCATGAATTTTCAAAAACTTGAAATGCAACATTTAAAGTTGTCACTGTAACTCTTCAGTTTTTAAAGTATAAAATCAAGGAAAATGGAGTCTATGTAAATAAAGCTGAGTTTATTATTATTATTTACTGTTTGTGTTCTTACAGTGTGTAAAATCCTAAAGAAAGAGACCATTCCAATATACAGGGCAAATAATTCTCTCTGGTTTCCATTGACTTTAATGGTTTCACAAATATCTCAAGACTGTTTCTGTGAATGGAAGCCTGTCACTAGCTTGGAATCTATTGTAATCTAATGTGTATAATTCTCAGTAAAATTGACCAAAGTTTTAAACTTCACTTTTTCTACTGAATCACATAGAAAATTCTATACTTTTGAAATTTATGTGCATTTATAGAGAATTTGCCATTATACTGAAAGAGGGATCAAACTTTTCTTAGTGCTAGCTGACCACATTTCTATTTCAGGCTTGAAGGCATTAAAATTCCTGCTTGCTGAATCACAAAATGTATTGCTTTGTTAGCAGTACTTCAGATCCCCATGGACTTCTGCTGCTGTTTTAGTACATCACCAATTATTTGTGATGTATTATTAATTATATGTGATCTATACTTGCACCACTTCCATGGCTGTAGTGGTAGCTCATTTAAACAGGAAGGAGATTATGTAAAAATTGGCTTTTTCTTTTTTCTGTTTTCTCTGTGGCAAGTTACTGGCTGGGTGGCATAAAAAGATTTTTATCCCAGCTGTTAGGAAAACTCTGTTGTGTGCATGTCCATGCCTGGCAGGAGTAGGCTATAGGACTAGCTCACACTGTTCTGGACAATGACTGGGGAGAAGGTTGGAAATATAAGAGACTGCAATCTCAGTGTTATCTGATTTTTCTTCTAGAAAAGAAAATATAGTCTTTGGTACTGAAAAGACATCATTGGGAAAAGAACCAATTTTATTTTCCTACAGGGATTGTTCTTTTGAGCCATGGGCTGTGAAAGTCTAAGAATTGGTCCTGGTAGAGCTGAGATGGGGGTACAGTAGGCAGCGTGTTCTTTCTTTGGCAGTCTCATTTTTTTCAGTGCTGTTTTGGAAGGTACAGCATTCAAAGGGGACTTTTTGACTCCGTTAAATTCCATGTCATATCACCAACACCACTTGCAGTCACTAACATTTCCCTTTGTGTGAGGTGTTTATGTGTGTTGGGAATGGCCCTGCTGTTGTAACATAAAAAGATGTTTTCTGTGTCCAACAGGATACAGGACACAACAGGAACAGGAAAAAAGGGAAAATTGGACAAGGAATCCTGGCACTCTACTGTTATCAGAACCCACAGAAACCATGACACAAGGATCCCTCAGCAGTGTGTCTGACAGCAAATGTGAGGAGATGAGTTTGAGGTTTTGGCTGTCTTGGCCAGCTCTGGTGGAAACCTCCCTGTGGAGAACTGAAAAGCAGAATTTAACTTCTCACAAACACATCTCAACAGTTGTTCCAGTTTCTACTGTGTTGGGATTGGTACCTTAAGATAAAGCTGTATTTCCTTATCACTGCTCACAGCTACCTCGTTTCTCATGCACAATAAGTTCTGTAAAATCCTACACAACAGGCAGGTAAAATTCTAAGAAACAAATGTAAGTGTTGCTGAAGGTAGGAACTAAAATCAATTAAGATATTCTCACAAAATAATTTCCCTCATTTGCAGTCTGCTTAATTGTCTCTGAAACTCCTGCACAGGGATGTAATGAAAATGTCGCTTTTTATGCTGTTTGTCTCTTTGAGAAAGCATCCCCTGGTCAGAACAGACCCATCCAGAGCAAGTTTGTGCTGGTATCTCAGAGACCACCAGCAACTAAATCCCAGGGGTAGAGTTCAGCCCCTCCCAGCTGCCGGGGGAGTTCATCCCAAACCCTGTCCTGCCTCACTGCAGGGATTGCTCAGGGACTCACTGCCCTCCCTGCCAGTCAGGAGTGGAACCCTCGGGTTCTTTTATCTCACTGGAGAGACAAACACCCCCGGAGTGTGACTCAGACTCCAATCTGCTAATTTTCTGGAGGTGTCTGCCTATCTGCATTTACTATTGAGGGAGTACAAAATGACTAGTCTCCTAAATTAGGTGTTCTGCTCAGATGTTTCAAGGTGGAAGAATGAAACACTAAGTCCTGAACACCCTTATAAAGGCTGAACTTCTTGCCATCATTACCCGACTTGGATAAAGTCAGCCTCAGAGTGCCTGCAGGTCAGTCTGGGTGTAGCATGGAAAATGCAGGCAGTGACAGCTGCATCTCCACGTGGCTCTGGCTGGACACAGGCAGTGGTGACAGGAGAAAAGAAGCAAAGTTCAGAACAGGTGTGTCTGCTGGTGCAGCTGGGGCAGGGAGGTGAAAATCTGACATCCTGGCATAAGTAAACCTGGTAATTCCCAAGAATGAGATTCTCTCACATGATTACTTTAAGCAGCCTGTTATTTCTGTTTTGTGATTAAATTTTCTACTTGTGTGGTGCTGAGCATAACTCTCTACTCACCAAGGCAGTGGAAGTTACAGTCAGCTGGTGCTTTGCAAGACAAAGACCTTGACGAGGTGCAAGGAATTAGTAGTGATTATTTCAAAAAAGGATAAAATTTATTATGTTCATGGTTCATGCAAGACTTTCTCCTCTTATTAAAAAAATAAGGATGTTGGTAATTACCAATATCATCCTTAACAAGAGAATCACAAAAATCCTTGATGTATGCCATTCTCTAGCTAGATGGAAGCAAAATATATACTTAAATATTGCATTACAAACAGTCCTAATCCTGAAGTTTAATCAAATAAGTTGGAAGTTTTTTTCAGTCTTGATTTTGTACCAGTTCTAAAGTTTATCAGTTTGTCAGGCTGGATGGAAACTTGAGAGATGCCTTGATGCTTTGCAGAGATCATGGATGACATGGCTGATATCCAAAGCAGAGCTTGTAAGTAATGGCAAGTCTCTATTTCTTCTTTTCCCCATCACAGTTGTTTTCCTGACCACACTAATTATTGGCAATAATTTTTTATCCTAAAAATGCTGACCAGGGAACTCTCCCTTGACTGACATAGCTCTCAAGTGACTCTCCACAGTGACTATCGTGGAATTAATCATTTTACTTCCCCAGGAGGAAGACCCCTGAGCTGACTTTCAGCAGAATCCTGTTATCATTATTATGATTGCATGCCAACAAATTTATGTGGGACTGCATGACAGCAATAGACGTCATCTGAAAGTAGTTTGCAGTGGTGTTGCTTTTGTTAGATTGCTGTAGTGCTGGTTAAAATTCCTCTCAGCAGCACTATTGCTTATTGCTGGGTGCTGCAGATTCTGGAGAATTAGAGCTGTTTGAGTGTCGTGGATAGACTGTGGTGATTCAGCAGATATTCTGCCTTTGTTCTTTTTGCAGCACCCCCACATGAAAACCTACTTTTCCTACTTTGCCCATGGAGAGACAACCTATTTTATTTCTTTAAACACCTTCAAATGACGTCTCCTGAGAACTTCTTTAGGGGGAAAAAAAAAAGACCTATTGTTAGTTATAACCTGCTCTCTCACTGAGATATTTTATGAAATCAAGGGCTGATAGATGACTTCACTTACTTCTGCCTTACTTTTCATTCCTAGCTTTACATTCTCTAAACAAGGAAGGGGAGGACAGGTTGAATAATGCTGCTGAAATACTTGGGGAAGTAGAAAGATGGCAGTGCTAGATCCAGAAACTTTCTACTGCATTTTTGATGTGCATGTGGAACCTCAACCTCCGAGGAGAGTGAGAGGGTTGAGGGTTGTTTCCATCAACACTGTGCTCTCTTGGGAGGAATGGGTGTGTGGTCCCATGTCAGCTTCTGACTTGGAGCAGGATTTTCCAGTCAGCTGCAGCCAATCTGAACACACTGCTGTTGGAGGGGATGGTCTGCTACTGCTCTGCACTCCTGTCCTGTCATCTGCACTGCTTTAATGGCCAGATTATTCTGACCTGAGTCAGAGCAGCTCAGTGATCTGGCTGAAACTAAACCTGTGCTTTGGGATTGTTTCCAGAGGCTGCTCACCCCCATGCTGGGGAAGAGGTGATGCTCTGCAGGTTCCTCCTGTGTGGTGAAGGAGGGCAGACCTGCCCGTTCACCAGGGTCTTATATCTTCTGAGGCTGCATGAGAAATTGCAAATTTAGGTGTCTGAAGTGGGAATGCTGACTCTAAATAGCCAGTAGGCACAAGGATTCCTTTCAAAGCTTTTCCAGTATAACTGTCTTCAGCAGCAATCTATTAATAGTCCTCTAATTTAGAGAAGTACCAGTGGCAATTAACATTGTGAAGTGACACCCATTCAAGGGTGGAAATGCTTATTCCTGCAGTGATGATGTTATTGCACAGTGCAGCTTCTGCTCATATTGGTGTGTTCATGGAGTACTGGACTTAACTGGGAGCTGTGAAATCTGTATCAAATGAGGAGTTTTGTTAAAGCATTGCAGTTCCTTTTATTCATGGTGGTTAATTTGTCCGGTGTTCCACAGTAAAACTGCACAGCGAAGGAGGCTGGGCTGCCACATGTCACAGGGAAGCTGTCCCCCCATCCTCCCTGTGGAACCAGGGATGCTGGGCAGCAGGGCTCCCTGGAAAGCCCTCTGGGAGAAGCCTCTGTGGCCCCAGGGTTCCGAAGCTGCTCAGAGATGGTGCCATGGTGCACTGTGAGCTGCTCCCGCAGGTTCTCACTCCTTCCAATTACACCCTGATCCTCCCCCTACTCCCACTTGCTTGTGTGACTCTCAGTGAAGCTACACACATAGAGGGACCTCAGAGTTGACTGGCAGACCAGATCCGGATTACAATGCTCTGTGGATTTTGCAGGCCAGATTAAAGTACTTGGAAGGATCAGTCTGGCTCATGGGCTATATTTTTGACATACTTGTTGTAGGAAAGTATTAGGAGTTGTAAGAAGGACTAATGTGAGCTTATATTTTACAATTTGGTGTGTTAACTGCTTTGTTAGGGAAAGTAGAATTGGAAGAAGTTATACTATTTTTGTCTGTTGGGTTTTTTGTTGCAGCAAATGCCTGTAACATCTGCATTGAAAAGCAAACCTCATTTTCCCCATTATAACCATTCAATTAGTCTCATCTCTGCTCCCATTTTCCAAGCAACTTAACAAGATGAGAAAAATCCTTCAAATTGCACTTAAAATATAAACACTGCCAGTGAGCCTTTAGCATGCAGGAAAGCTGATGGGACAATCTCCATTTACAGAGAGCTGGTAAAGAGCAAATGCATTTCAGCTGCTAAATGACAGGTAAAGGCGTGTGTCTGCATAATAGAGTTATCACCTGTAAAATGTTTTCCATGTAGAGATGTTACTGTACCTTGCAAGGAAATGTATCTTTCTACTTCTGAGGCACGAGGAAACTGAAGGACAAGCCTGGAGCAACATCCCAAGGACATGCTGCTGTAAGAAGGTGAGTTCTGTGACTATTGGGTATCTTCCATCTTAACTACCCTTGGTGAATCAGTCTTGAACAGCTTTTATGCAATGTTGTGTCCCCTTTGCAGTAAGAAGCTGTTACTGGTCTCACTGGGTACAATGTGAGGCTTCAGCTCAGGGTAGGTTTAAGGAAAGCCCTGTGGAAAGCTGATTCTCCAGCTGCACATGGCTCTAGACTTCTTTCTCAGGCTGAAAATGGGGCGTGCTTAGGAGCAGTGCCTGGCCTGGGGGAGACACAGGTTTCATTTATGGCACCTTTCTTTTCCTCCTCTCTATTTTCTGTCTGAAAATTACAGCTTCTTGGTAGAAAAGGCTTGTTTGGTTTTCTTAAATATTCAGATAGCTTGGATCATTCTCCAGCTGGTTAATAGGCAAACAAGTACATCCAGCTGGTCAGTGTGTGTCTGGAGCTTGGAATGGTCTGTAGGGAATGCAGGATTGCCTGGCTGGTAGCTGGGGATGTGCTGAACAGATGGCAGCATTGCTGCTAGGCCAAGAACGTGGGACAGCTAGAAACACTAGAGGACATTGTAATCAGAAGGGACAGGGGAAACTGTGCTACAAAAATGACAAAATAAATTGATAGAGGTCAAACCCTATAGGTAATGTAAATTCATTAGCTCTGCTATTCTCTCATGCATCAGCAGAAAAACTTTACAACTGACCTAAATTTTTTGGATAGAAGAAATGTAAAACCTCACCAAAAACAAACAAACAAACAAACAATAAAAACCAACAAAAACCAAAAAACCTCACCAAAAAACCAAAACCAAACCAAACAAAAAAACCAAAAAAACAAAAAAACAAAAAAACAACCCCCAAAAAAACCCAGAAAACAAAACCCAAACCAAAAAAGCTCAGGCTGCAGCCTGAGAATTATTTGTACCACCTGTTCTTGTATTAGTTCTTCCTTAACTTTTATATGTAAATGTATATAGATATTTTGGGCAGAATTTGTAGGCTGGATTAAGGAGGGTGAATATCATAGACAATGAGGATAAAATAGTATAAAAGGAAGGTTATCTTGATACTTGCATCAACGTCTTATGTGGAATTTGGCATTGTGCTGGATTTCATCTTTGTTTTCATTGCTTCAGCCATCAAATTTCTACTTTTTAGAAAAGAAATTTAGGGGGAATGTGGACATTTAAGTTTAGCATTAGAGATATATAATAACATTTCTGATGACTTCAGCTACTTACTTTTCAGCTCTTAAACTTTCAGTTTAACACCTCTGAGAACATTTATTGCCCTATTCTTTGTAGATGCCAAATTTTACACAGGTTTCAAAACAAAATGGATGGCTCCTTGCTGATTTTTATTCCTTTAAACATGTCCTTTATGGTCCCAGAAGGCTTATCTGCAGGCTGCTGGGGTGTGGATGGGTGTTGAGGGGTTGAATTTATGATGTGCTTTCTTTCCAGCAGCGTTGGTTTCTGGCACTGGCAGCAGTGTTTTCTGCACCAGTTTCTGATGAAACACTTCCAGATCGTGGTTAAATTCACTCATCAAAAATAAAATGCAAACCCCCACGCTGACCAAGACACTGCTAGTCTTCTCCCCCAAACCTTTCTTCTTCTCCCCCAAACCTTTCAGCCTCTCCCTGTTCTGTGTTTGGAGGAACCTCCTGTTCTTCAAGCCAGGTCCCAAATTCAGGAGCTGTTCTGGAAACCAGGGAAGAGGAGCTGGCTGGTGTGCTTGTGTCTCCATTCAATCAGTGGGATTTCAGTGTAGTTTGGATCAGTCTGTAGTTCCCAGCCAATTTAAATTTGCAAAGTTTTTTACTTACGTATTTTAAACCAAATACCCACTTTGCTGAGAGGAGATCGAGCTTTGAAAAATAAGATGGAGTAGTTCATTGGAAAATCCTTACTGAAGTGTGGCACTGCTGTCAGGTCCAGAATTTGTTTTCCAGATGTTAATTTGATAGAGCTGGGGTTGGAACTGCTCCAGTTGCCAAAAACTTATAGAAGAATTGTGACCCTTCAGAAGGGATGTTCTAGTCTGACCATTTCCTCTCCAACAACACCCTCCTTTGACGTGTTTGCCATTTCAGAGTTAAGTCTTTGCATTTGCTATCCTCTCATGGATTAGTGGCCATGGATGCTTTTTATTCTGTCTTGTAAATGAACACTAAAAACTTGTCAGGCTCTTAATCTCTTTGCACCAGAAAATAGCTTTGATCATTGCAGGATACAATTCCTACTAAATGTGCATGATATTAATATATGTATATATATTTTTTTAAATATGTCAATCTTAGCTAGAACTTCCTTGAGCAAAGTGACTGGGACACCAATGGGGAGAAAGTTAGGAAAGGCAAAATTTCTATAGATAGATGATATGCTTAAAATACCTCTTTAAGAACCTGCTATAATTTATAACTGTGGATTTGCATTTTCAGTGTAGTACAGGCATTACAGCAAGCTTTTTTGAAGGGCAGTATTAGACCCTTTATTTACAGAGTGCAATTGGGTCGCTTCCTTCCTGTAAATATTACAGAGCAAATGTTTGTTGTCTTGATTTAAAAAGAATTATCAGGAATTACACACAACCCAGTGTAGCTACACACAGTTCAGTCTGTACTACAGATCTATCTGCTACAAAATCAAGGCCAACATATTTTCAAGGCTAGTTTCAAAGGAGATTAAAGAAAATCTACAAAATGGGATTTTCCTAAACTAAGATTCAGGTTAGGGTAAATGACATTTAGGTTACTGCCTCAGGACACACCTAAAGTGTGTGCAGCCACTTAGCAGCTTAAGCCTTATTGAGAGTTGTTCCTTCCAATAATGAAAGTGAGTTTGTGTTTTCAGAGTGATAAACAATACCCCCTCAGTGAACAAAGAGATTAACAATACATGACATTAAACACAAGATGTGCAAAAAGGAACAGCACGTTTACTAACTCCTCTGAGCTTTATATTATCTCAAAACATAATTTTTGTTGCCAATGGAACTCTATATAAGAATTAATTTGGGAACTTCGCAAGCAGTCAAAACTCTTGTATGCCATTATAAATTTATCATTGCTGAAAGGATCTATTTCTGCTGTCAGACATCATGCTTATGTGGCAGAATATGGAATAAATAATCTTCCTGGATAAAGAGCCCTGGAAAAATGTTTGGAAAACTTGTCTTTAAAAAGCCAAATGTGTTTATTTTCTGTAAGGCATTGCTGATGAAACAACCAGTGAATATGCTGCCATTCAAATATTCAAACGATTGCAGCAGATCTCTTGGTCTCCCCAATCAAAGATAACCTCCACAGGGGTGTGTTGAATACTGCAGTGCCTGAGCCTGTCCATAGATGTTTCCCCCAAAAGAGAGGCAGAAGGTGTGCTGTGAGTAAACGTCTGCCATCTAAGTGCTTAGGCAAAGTCCTCTTGGACTGCAGGACCAACTTACCTTCCCATCCATTTTTATTTCAATTGCATTAACCACAAACAATTGCTCTCTTCAGTACCTTATCTCACTCATTCCAGTGTCAGCATTAAATGTGTAATTACAGTTATATATCTAAAACTATCAAGATTCTTGGGAAAGCCAGTACTTTGTATTTCCAGTTCTTACATACAGTTAAACATTCTGTGCTACTACATATTTCAGTAACTCAACAACTCCACCCCTTTCAGGTATCAGAATACGTGATAGAGGGAGGGGAATTACATATGCTTCTGCTGTAGAGGCTGGCATTCAAGGCCCAGCCAATATGAAAATCTGAATGCCTCAGAAGTGTTTTTCCTGCACTATGTTGTTACTAAAGTGACTTCACTTGCAACTGAGAAAAATTCTTTTTCCCATTCTCTGTGGACTCTTGGGCACCTTGTGTAGCTCAAACACTGTCACAGGTAACAAGATATTCAAATTCCTGGAGTCTGCACAGCACTACTGACACAAGCTGCTGTGGGATCTTGCACTTGCTGTGCCCACAAGAGCACTGTCTGCTCTACAGTGCCGAGAAATACAGCATGAAGGAAGGGCTGTGAGCAGTGGTGAAAGTGGGGGCAGGAAAAGGTGATGGGAGAGCTGCTGGAGAGCCCAAATGTAACCCTCTGAGGGCTGCACTGGCAGGGCTGGGTCTGTGTGTGGTACTGCAGAGCCTGGGTGCAAGTGCTGGGCAGTGAGGTGAGAGCAGGGGGAGGAAGGACAGGGCACCACGAGCAGTGAGAATGTGAGGGGCTGCCCAGAGGAGCTGGCTCCGGGCAGAGCCCTGGGGAGTCTCAGCAGGCACTGGCCCCACCAGGAGAAGGCTGTGCCTGGGTATTCACAGTCACACAGTTAAAGTGAGGGCAGAAGCAGTTCAGAGAAAGCAATGTTCTAATTTCTCCTTTGGCTCTTGGAGTGAACACTGTGTTATCCTGTTGTTTTAAGCTTTGGGGAGCCTCAGACAGGTAAGGACCTAATGCTGTCAAAATGCTCCAGTCTGAGCCTTTCCTAACTCTTGGGTCATTTTGCATTAGACCCTCTCACGTCTCTGTTGCATCATTTTACTGACAAGCCAGATTTGCCAGAAATTCACACTTTTGCTTCACATCTTTCACACACACACACACACACACACACACACACACACACACACACACACACACTGTACTGTGGGTGTAATCCTCATCCTGCTTTGTCTGCTGTTTTTATCCATGCTGTATGTCACCTTAAATGCACAATATTAGACAAAACTCAGGAGCAATATTTTTTTAGGTGGCAGATCTGTGTGGTTTAATGTTATCATTTCTAACTGAATGTGCTACGTTGAGCTGTGTGAAGCTATTGCCCCATAAATACCTGGGAGTGCCTGAGATGTGTTTATTTGTGGTTCAGCTTGCTGCCTGGTGAGCAGGGGCTTTCTCACACATGCTTCTTGTCATTCTTTCATGTTTCATTTTCTTACAATCCCGTGGTTGGTTGTTTTTTAATGCCATGAAGTTCCTTCGGTGATAAAAAGCCTTAGAGCCATTATCAAAGTGTGGCTTTGCTGAAGTTAATCCATCATACCACTCTTACTGTTTGCAATGTTCCCCTTTTATTGTAGTGAGTCCTTGATGTGGGTGTGATGTGTGTGAAACAAATCCCTTAGAGGAGCTCCTGCAGCCTCTTCCTGGGTGCTTCTGTTCCTATGGGCTCTCTACCAAGACATGGTGCACAGCCTCCCTTGCAAGAAATCAAATGGCAGCACTTGTGGGTACACCTGCATTGCTCAAGGTTAGCCCTAAAAAATTAGATTAGAAATTCAGGTTGGATAATAAGACAGACTGTGTTTCAGTGATGATATTGAATCAGTGAAGTATTTTCTGGAAAAGATTACAGTTCTTTCTAAAGAAGAAAGGCAAGTCAAATTTCTGTTGGGAATGGCTAGGTAGAGTGGATTTTGATTTGGGAAGGACCTAGGTATTTTTGGAGGCCCCTTCTATCCCATAATTCTGCATTCTGTGCTTCATCATTTCACAGACAGTCTACTAAAATGCAAAAATCCTAGTGGAGGCTGTTGAAATAGAAATCTGACAGGTTCCTGTGAATTACAAGCCAAGCAGAAGATCTCAGGGGGGGGGAGGGGGGGGAACAACTCTGAAAACCTTGTGCTCAAAGATGGGTCTGCACCTGAGAATATTAACACAATGTGAAAGCCTGAAAACATCTGCCATCAAGTGAGATCCAGGAGATCTGTGTGAAACCAGATCTGTGTGAAACTCTCTCTACAACCTGTTCTGAGCACTCAGGAACAGCTGAAAATGTGGACACGTTGAAGAAACTTGAAGTTAAGGGGCAATGAGCCGTGGAAAAAAGATTTCTGTACTTCGATTTATATATTATTTTCTAGCATCTGAGATTTGAAATCTTGAGCAGGTTTTCATATTTAACAATATTTATGAAATGGGTTAATTGAATTATTCAAGTTCCTGAATTTTAAACATATTTGATTTTAAATTTTGATCATGTTATGGGTAAAAGCTACCCTGGCATGAAGTGACATTTAGGGGAAGAACAGTGTGAATGAAGTTACATTTTGGTGTTATATTTTAAACATGGTAACATGTAATGTTTTGACAACCCCTAGCTTTTATTAGTTTAGGTATTCAGTTCTAATGAAAAGCTTAGTAATAGACCATGACCTCCTCTGTAGCGGAAACACAGAGGCTGTAAATATTACAGAAACAGTGTTAAAGGGTGAACTTAGAAAATTAATACTTTGGAGGGAACAGGAATAGCATGCACACCCTGCTGCCTGCTCATTGAGTAGAACTAACAGTGCAGCCCCTCTAAGACAGATAAAGATGTTGAGGCTGGGTTGAATTGGAGTGTGGAGGGTGCAGGATCTTGCAGGCTTTGGGCAGCAAAGATCTCTTTGGATGGTAGATGGAAACATGGTGGGCAAATCCAAAGCAATTTAAACTGGAAGAAAGAGTTTTAAAATGCTTGCACATGAGGATGTGTTCAAAATTGTTGCAAGAGTCATGAAATGTCATATTGTTGAGGACCACTTAGGTATGCTTGCTGAATTAGGAGATGTAAAAAAATGAAAAAAGCTATTAAATGAGGGAGAAGGTTATATAAAGGAAATAATCTAGGAAGTTGTTAAGGAAGTAAATGAACAATGCTGTATGCTTCTTTCTCTAACTCATCTACAATGGCACAGATATACTTAAATTGAATCTTTTTATCCAATAAACCAAGTTTCCTTACATAAAGATCACTTATTGCATAAATCAGAGGTGATTTCTTCATAGTATTCTATGCTGGCTGTGCCTGAGGCTCACTATTGGGCTTCAAGGAGCGTTGTTTTCTTCAGGAGTGGTAAATTAGATACTTCCATTCATGTATTTAGATGTGAAGGGAAAGTGGGCTTGGTGAGGACTTTATACTACATGGTAATTTAGGACTGAGATATGCACAATTCTTGTTTTACCATCCAGCATCTCATTTGTACCATTAATGTGATCTCCAGAATTTCAAGTTTACTGAAGATTTCAAATGAAAGATGTTTTGATATTTACAGGTGTTAAACTTTTACTTGATATCTTTGTTCCAGATTTCCTTTATCTTAAATATACACTTTACTTGTGAGGTTTTGCAGTCCTCCGGGTGCCTCTTGGGCACCCACATTGTCGGGTTATGTTCTTCTTTAAAAAGCCAAGCAAGTTAATAATTGCTATAAAGTTATTTATTACAGAAGCACATCAGTCTCAAAGGCAAAAACAATGCAAAGCAATGACAAGAGCATATGGCATAAAAGCAAGTGGCAAAAGCAATGGCATGAAGCAGTGGCAAAATGTGGGTGGCAAAATGCACATGGCATAAAGCCATGGCACAGAGCACCAGCTGTCCTTAATGCATGTTCTTTTATAGAAACTTCCCAACAAGCTAAGGCACAAACTCGGACCACTACTTCTCAACTTATTAGAATTCTAGTTTCTTAGCACGCCAGGCTACGTATAGACCACGTACATGGCCTATCTTGTTCTAACTGAAAAATGTCAGCAATATTCTTAACTCTAACTCTGTTATGTCTGAAGCTAGGTTCTTGGAGCCTCTAAGGAAACACTAGTATGTTTTTCAACCTTCACTAGAACATGTACTGCTTCTCAGGCATCTAAGACCTTTTACTCATTAAAAGCACTTAAAACTTATTCTACTTACTTACTTACTTACTCACTCCATCTGAAGGCTTTAATTCAATCCCTGCACTCTGATCTCTCTGTGAAGGACTCAGAGAGACCCCTGGCTTACTGACTCCAACACTTACTCTCTTTTATTTTTTTCCTCTGAGGTGAAAAATTTGTTTAAAAAAGTCATCTGATGCTGAGAGCAGAACAGAATCTGTGTCCAATGTATTGGCTCAGAGTGAGGTTTGACTGAGATTGAACTGGGTGTTTCCTCCTGGTGGCTGAAAGCGACTGCGGGAGGGATAAAAAGACAAGGCTTCTGTAGTGTGGTTCTTTTTGCTGATTTTTAATACAGATATTTTGTTGATAGATTGAGTTTTCAGGGAAACCACACCAAGTACATCTTTTGGGCTACAGACTTTCTCAGCCTTTAAATAGTTATAGACCAAAAAAAAAATCTGTTTAATCACTCTTAGCGTGATTTATACTTTGGCTCTCCACAGAGCTGCTTTTAAATATTCCTGGGGTCAGAGAAGGATGAACAGGCTGTGACATTTGTCTGATGCTGAACAGACAGATATCTTGTGATCTCCCAGCAGCAGGAGCCCTGTGTGTGGGTTCTGCACTGGCTGGGTGTCACAGGCTGTGCGTGCTCCTCCCTGCAAAGGCAGGGACAGACCCAACTGCTGGTCCTGCTCACTTGTCCCAAACAATCAATTTATCTGTGCAGCCACACTGATGCTCCAGCTAAACTTGCTGCATAAATTATATCAGCCCTGAGCTTACAAGCTTTTAGAGTTATTTGGAACATAAATTTTGCAAGCTTGCAAGTCAGCAAGGGGTTTTTCTTCTTCCAAGGTACCCAATTTGCAATTAACTGAAACTGCCAGGTGTTGGTCATTACCAAAACTCTCCTTCAATCTGCATATTTAGGATAAAGGATTGATATTTCTAAGTTATTGAATAAGTACTGGCGAATCGTTATACTTTAAGACCCTTTGTGTTGGAGACTTTATGTCACTCTCAAAATGGGACTTATTCAAGTATGTTCTTGCCAAGGAATGTGACAGAGACATTTTCTTCAGTGTATTCCTTTACAAGTTAAAAGCATGGACTGAGATGCATTACACACATTTTAACCCACTGCTGTGTCTAATGTGCACTATCTTGGTGTTGTGAGTAGCTAATGATGGAGTATTTGGGCTCTGACGGAGCTGTATCATTTAAAAAATGCCTACGAATCATATACCACAAATTCTTTTTTAGAATGTAGCAATCCATGTAGTGGTGTCTTGGTGTGCTTGTAGAGGTCTCTCTTTGCTCCCTCAGAATGAGGTGAAATGTGTAATTTGGGAAATCTGATCAGACAATCTGTGAAGACATAGTGCAGAGACAGGAGTACCCCTGAGCCCATGTTAGAAACTGAGTATAATTTTTTGAGATTCTGGATGCTTCCTCGTGTGTTTCCTTAAACTCGAGCTGTTTTTGGATAGCTTTCATCACCATGCCTGAATTTTTGTATTAGTAACCACACTTATTCAGACAGTAGTCTTTAGCTGGAAACTTAATGGTTATGTAGGTGTTTTCTGATGAGGTAGAAAGGAGAACTTTTATCCACCAAGCATTGTTTTGGGTCAATAATTAGTTTGTGGTCCACCAATATAAAAAACCTAAGTTTTTTATTTTGTCTATTTGATATCTATTTTTGATGAAAGATTTCATTGCTGGTTTAAATTCTATGGCTTCTGTTTAATCTCTTCCAGTGGTTCAGCTGCTATAGGAGAAGGATATAAGGCATGTTATATTGCTTATTACTTACACACATAAATATTTGAATATTTTGGTATTTTAATCCTATCTGTTGTAGGGATTTGTTTTGAAAAGTATGTTCTTATACCAAGCCACAGCAGACTTCCTGATTGTTCCAAACATGAGTTCTTAGCAAAATAAATGGCAACAGAGCTATAAACTGAACTGAAGAGAGCTGCTTTTAATAGAAACCTTCAGTCTCAAGTTTTCTGCAGAGTGCTCTTGGAAGACAAAGTCTGGAAAATGAGCCAGGCTGGGACAGCCCCAGAAAACAACAGCCCAGGGACCCATAGCTTGAAGACCATCAGTGTCTCTTGTGAAACACCTGACTGAGGAGGGAGCCCCAGCCAAGCCCCAGTGCAGAGTGGGAGAGTTTCTTTAATGTGGGGTGAGCATTTATCTCTCTTTATGAAGGGATGTTGTGAGCAGGGAACAGGAGAATGTTGCTCTCACAAAGGGCAGCCTCTGCAAAGTGGGTCATGGAGGAGTTACTGCAAAGGCAAACCCAGCCTTTTATCTCTGCTGATTTCTCTCCTTCTCTCACCTCTCAGTCCCAATGTAGATCAGATTCCTTAAAGCAGCTGCTTGACTTCCAAAAATGCTCAACCCTCCCGTCTCCTGCTGAGAGGAGGAAACGGTTACTATGGCTTCAGCACACAAGAACAGATGCATTTCAATATGTTGGGTACTAACCACGCTGTTAGTGCTTCAGGTTTTTAAAGTCCAGAATAGGATTGGCCCATGGATAGCCCAGATAAGGCTACCCTGGCTCTGAATTCCTCATACTTCATTTCTGATACTATAGAGAGTATCAGTGAAAAATAACAGGAGAGGTCTGAATCCTACTTATCCTCTTCCTTTCCTAGGTTTCACCAGGTTTCAGAATGATTGAGGGCCCTAAGAGAGGGTAATGCATTTAGATGAGCCAAAGGCTGCACCTGGGACTGATCCTACCCTCAGTATACAAAAGAACCAGTCTATGGATATGTGGATTAAGAAAGTGGGGGTGGGAAGCTATGGCAATTTCCAAGCAAGAGGGAATGGGATTTTGGTGATTATGCTATTTACCTGTTAATGTATTGCAGGCTATTCAAGGGAAGAGAGTGCACATTGTGCATTGGAGTTCAGAGAAACTAATTTTCAGACTTTGGGGAAATTTGAGTGGGGATCTCAGTGGTGTGGTTTGAACCCTCCTCTCCATGCAACATTAGTGAGTCAATCATTAGAAACATTTTGACATTCTGCCCATGAAATCCTATTCACTTCAGCTTATTTCTAAAACCTGATTCTGTGCTCTGATGTATTCGTTCTGAAGGGAGTCGAGGTGGACTGGGAATAGTTTCTGGATCTTTTCCTCCATCACTAACTTCTATAGGGGCTCTAAATAGAAATGTAGCATACTTTGCTGAAGCACATGAAATGTCAGTTCTACAGTGCTGTCATTCATAAGAACTCAGTGATGTTATGGTAGTCAGTTCCCTAAAATCACACTCATTTTGGCATTTCTCTATTTTTTCATCTTTGCAGAAAATGGTGGCTCTGAGAAACAACCTGTCTAATTTGAGTAAGACCTTCCATTAAGTGAACAAATAAGCTCTCTCTTTCTGATTGTCTCAGATCTTGAAAGGTTTTTAAAAGTCCTTTTTTTTGCTAACATCACAAGGCTTTACAGTTTAGAAAGCCTAGAATTCAAAGCTTCATCAACATTTTTAATCTACAAAAGTAAATCTTCTGCGTATCTTAGACTTCTGCTAAGTGGGTCTCTTATTTTATCCTCCATTATTTCTTTTGATTGGAGTTTTACTGCTGTATTTTCTAAGGTACCATAATTCATTTCTTTCATATATGAAAATGTGTTTAAAGACTTGTCCATCTGCAAGGTCATTTGTTTTGCAGGCATCTTTATAAATCAACCCATATACTCTAAACACGATAGCAGGTTAATTTATAAGTGCCCTCAGTGGAGATGCAAAAAGGTTTGAATAAATCATTTAACTGCTTAAGACTGGAGGTCAGGTAGAAAGAGGCACAAAGTAGGTTATTGGAGTGATATCTCTGGGGGAAGAATTAACAGAGCTGTTTCCAAATAACACAGAAATGCCCCAGCCAGCACGTGGGACAGGTGAGCCCCAAGCAGAGTCATGTGCTCAGGCAGCAGGTGCCCAAGAGCCAGCCTGTGCCCAGGCCTGGCACTGGGTGCCCTGTGCTGGCAGGATGGTGACACTGCCCTGCAGGCTCAGTGCAAAGGACGTGTGTGGCTCGGGCACGTGCTGGCTGCCAGGAAAGGGAATTATTGTTCTTGCCTGCTGCTGACAGCTCCTAAAGAGCCTGTCCTGAGATGCTCTGGAGGGTAGTGCTGCAAGGAACAGTGTGTAAATGCAATATATCACTAGGCTGTCCCCAAGACAAGGCTCATGAGCCCAGGAGGACCAGCCCTGTGGTCTGTGAGTGGCACAGCCAGTTCAGCCCGTGCTGGGTGTGTGCAGGCTCCCTCTGTGATTCTGGTCCTGTGCCACCTGCAATATACCCTCATCCTGTGCTTCAGAGGTACATGTTTGTCTTGGCTAAATTCCTCCTTCTACTTAAGCTATATCATCTCTGAAAGGTTGTGGCAGAGCAAGAGTTGGCACCCAAATTCCTTTCTTCTCTGGATATCATTTAATTGACTAGTCACTTTTGGCTTTTTGTACAGCATCACTTCCATGCGTGACTTTCTTTTCATTCTTGTTCTGACGTGAACAGGATGTGATATGCTCAAAACAACATCTGAGGCTATCAAAACACAATGAATAATGTCTGAAAATATATAAAAGAAAAGGAGAAAACGTTAAAAAGATTTAGTTGCAGTGAAAGAGCATCTCATCTTCCTCCATGCGTCTTGGCCTCTGAGGCTTACCTAGATATAAGCCTAGGAATGATCAAAAGTTGCCCTTTCTTTGACAGTCAGGATTTATTTCTGTGTCTGCTAAAGCCCTTTGCACATTAATGTCCTGGCCCTTTGTTGGCTTCCCTTTTTCTGTGGCTTGGGCAGGACAGCTGTAACAACTTCACTGAAATGTCCAAGAGCAGAATAACATCAGTCTTGAAAAGAAATTTTAGATTCTTTATCCTTGTGGGATTGTGTGTATGTACAATAAAAGGGAGTTCAATGTTCCTTACTGGTTACTTAGAAAACTACTCCTCCAGCAGCCTCAGTTCACTGAGGCACTTAAGTATGGATTTAATTTTAAGCACAGAATTAAGTGAGAGCCAGTTGTCAGTTCTGTGCTTTTCATCTCCCCAGCTTGAATTATCTTCCTTACTGCTCTGATCATATCTTCCACTTACATATTTTCAGTCCTCTATGGCTTCCTATCTTGTCACCTGTTTCACATACCTTAATCTCACTTTAAAAATGCCACCCAGTTCATCCTGTCTGCAGGGATTTGCCTCACACAGAGGCAGTCTCTTAATCCCACTTGACACTGGCAAATTCCCCTGACCTGCAGCATATTTCCTTATCTGAGCACAGGGCTGCTTCTCTTCTTCCCTTATCCCTGTCCCCCACCCCACCAAGGACCTTGCTGGTGGTCCCTTGCCACATCTGCCAGCACTTTCGCAAATAATTCTCTGCCCTTACTCCTCTCACTCATTGTTCTTTACCATAATTTAATTTGAATGTATGATACAGCTTCAAAACTCCAGAACAACAGGTTTCACAAATAATTAAATTCTTACATGACAGGGTCAATATTCTTTGTAAGAGCTGTGCGTGCAAATTCAGGTGCAAAAGTGGATCTGGGCTGACTCAGGGTGGTTCATTCCTGGCATTGCATGGGAAGTGTGTGATGTTTGAGGAAAGGAGGCCCCACAGAGAGATACCGATGTACACAGTGTCTCTCCTTTGCATTTTACTTGCATGTTAATGTCTGTGGATGCTTTGTTTTAGAGCTGATTGGAAAGGCTGATTACATCAGTCTGTTATTGAAGGAAGGTTTTTGAAGAGGATCAAAATAATAAAAGCTATTAAAGCTTCAATACATCCCACCTTTCAAAATTGCAAAAAATTTCTCCCTTTCAGATTTCTTGGTCTTCATCTTTTTAGTTCTTCCAATTTTAACATAGGAAAAGTAGTAAAACCTCTGGTAAATGGCAGTTTAAACTTTTATTGCAACTTTGATGCTAGAGGACAGAATTTGGTCCCTCATATTATTCACTACCTGTAACATAGTAAATCAGTTCACTCCTTTATGATAAACTGCACTTTAATTCTTACAAAGCTCTGCAATTTCACTCTACTGAAACACTTTTTCTCTCCAACAAAGCTAATTTCAAGTCATATTTATTTACCTGAATAACCTTGTCTTTGCTTGTTGCATCACTTGTTTTTCAGTAAATGCTGCTGGGATTTACTGTGACTTGTTAACTATTACTTCCACCAATTGCCTGTTTAAATTGTATTATTCAGATTGTAACATGACTGAAATGACAGGAATTAAAAATAGATCCTTTTCTCTAGGGCTCAAGACCTGGAACCATAAAATAAAATGCCTTGAACACTTGTTAAAAGCCTGGATTAATTCTAAAATTCATAAATAAAGCGATTGCAGCAATTAACTTCATTTCTCTTAAGAGACTCTGACTATACAAGTTAATCTCTGAAGGTTCTTTGAAAGTATTGCCCACAGTCATTTCCAGGCACGAGGTCTCAGCAGAGTCCTGTCCTACTTGAGAGGTTCAGGCTCACTGAGGTGGGATGAGTTCCAACTTATGCTCCTAGGAGTCTGCATTTGGATTTGCTGGAAATATGCTGTGGGAACAAGAGCCAAAAGCAGTTATGGCATATAATCATTAGCAAAGACTTTTATAACCTTTTTAATAAGTCAGCTCTGACCGCATTTCCAAATGTGTCACTGCCACGAGCAAGTTACTTGTTTGTGAGAATTAATTCAAAGCTGGTAACAAACTACCAGGACAGTTTTATCTGAGGTTTAGCTCATAAATTTGAGAATGCCCCATTTACCAAGTGACCAGTTTTACTTAAACATTTTTCAAACACTGCCTTAGAGAATTAGATCAGGAGAGGGAGAAGAGTTTGCCATTTCTGTTTAAAACACAAGCAAGAGGTTTTTAATGATCTTTAGTCTGCAGCTCCCACGGGGTAACTCAGCATTGCAGCAATGTGCTATTAATTAGCTAGGTTGGCTAATTGAAGCCACGGTTGCATGCAGTTCAGTGTGAGTGGCAGAAGCTGCTCAAAAGACAAATTAAATGTACGTGATATGAAGTTGCTGAGCTCCCTGTGCCTCCTCAGCCTGCAATAGGTTCTACAGCTGGCTGTTTAAAAATTGGCTCACAGTTGTCCACAGACCATTGTGGTGGTCTTGCAGTCCCTAGATAATACCTGAAAGCTACTGGTCATATCCTTCACTCCAGAAAAAGAGTGAACCAATAAATCCCAAAAGAGCTGCAAAGCTCCATACTATATCTGAAGAAGTAGCTTAATTGTTTTGTAGCAAAGCAAAAAATGCCTTGTTTTCCTGGCAGGGGCAGGAGGCAGATGCATACCTTCACATTTGGACTAAGCTGGCCAGTCCCAAGGCAGCTCTCATCCAGGAGCCAAGGATCTGCAATGCAGAGATGAGTATCACTACCTTCAATTTTACAGATCAGAAAACCGAAACACAAAAAGGTAAAATGAATTACCCCAGATCTGTTTTTCCCATGGTACTGTCATTTATAACTGGAGCTGGTCCACGCTAATTCTTCATCCAGTTGGCTCTGAAGCTTTTCTGTCCTGTTTTGTGCAACACATCTTTAATCACGGGCAATATATTCTGTGACAGAGCCTTGTAGGTCTTGCACAGTGGGTAGATAGAACAATAAAGTGAGTGTGTGAGGACTGAAGTGCAGCTGCTCATCACAATTACTTGGCAGCCGTGCCTTGAGTTCAGAACACCCTGAACGATGGTCTGATTCTTACTCGATTTATCACTGGTAAAGATGTGATTGCTGATCTCACTGAAGGCTCCTTCTGGTTTTTAAGTGATTATTTTGCTTAAAGGCATGAAGTGTCCCAGTACTTTCTATCAGTTATAAATGCTATTTTCCCCCCTAGGACCCAGTGGAATTTGTCATGGATGTTTTTGCTGCTGTTAGGTTCTGGGAGGCCATTCTGGCTCCTTGTATCTATAGCACTCTCAGATGCTTGGGTTTAGTTACATTTCAAGAACAGTTTCTCTATTTCTTGTAAACTGCAAATGTCCTTGATGAATATTTAATTCTCTGCAATTTTCCATCTTAGATTTTATCAAAATGTATAGCAAATGCAAAGTTAAATTCCTTTTACAGATAAAAATGAAGGACATATGGTTGAAAAGGACATATGGATACAAAATGTGCATATTTATACAAACATGTCCTGATCAGCTGAGATTATCCTTTTCTTTCTCTTGTGATCAAAATGTGATAAGACACAGAGGATAGTGTAGTTCCTACACAGCCAGATGTAAACCTTGCAAAGGGCATTAGGAAGATTTCCAGTGATTTCCCTAAGCCTTGGATCAGGTCTTTGTTATTGAGTGAACACCAGTGAGCAGTTTGGGCTAACTTTAACTATGTGTAAACGCCTTGTGAGCAGTTAAAGATGCAAAATATATTCAGTATAATTTCATTTCCAATTTGAGTGTGTACTAAATGACTGAATAAATAAATATGAAAAATAAACTTAGCCAAAGAAAAGAACAGCCTGCAAAATGGATTCATAAGGAGATGATGATATGGGCAGAGAGGTTTGCCTGTGATTTCTGATTCAGTTCCCAGGGAAATCAAAGGAGAATAACTCTGTTTGCATGTGAACAGTGCTAGTCACCATCTCTACCAGCTTCTGAGATCCTCAGCTAGTGTGTAGATAAACAGATCAGCTAGTAAATAAGTGTGTAGTCTGTAGAGCTACACCAGCTACATAAGATGAAGATCTGTTCTTGAAGCATCTGCCTGTAACATCAAATATTCAGACAGCCCAGCAATTTAGCTGTTTGAATTTCAAAATCTCATAAAGATAAATCTCATAAAGTGCTCTGCTTTCAGGTTATAAACATGGTTTGTATTTTTCTTGTGCTGCTTGTGTTTTCTGAGAGAATTGTTTTCATAGTTTAATAAAGAACATCCATGTCCATGACACACCTTCCAGCAATCCTATTTCAATATCCTGAAATACCTCATTAGTGGCAGCTTTGGATTGAAAATGGGCTTTTGTGGATCATGGGGAACATTAAAAAGAAGATGTTTTCTTGTCTGTATGTTCAACAGCTTTCTAATTTCTCTTGTTTCTTTCAAGTAGCATTGCAATTGCCTGTGTTGCTAGAGCATTTTACAAATCACTAAGATTTAAATTTTCTTCTCTTATGAGATTAAATGTAGCCAAACAAATTTGGAAGATTTGCACTCTCTTATGGACAATAAGGAATATTTCCTGTAGCAAATCTGTTCTGTTAATATCAGGTAAGAATGTCCATTTGTGTATTTCATGACTCTCATTTTATTTCCTACCTTTAAATGTTGCTATTTTTTGTAAGTAATATGATGTAAAAGCCACTTCTCAGTAACAGAGAGAGGAGAAAAATAAGGGGTGTTCAAATATTGAGTATTTTCTGGTGAAGCAGATTGTGTTGCCAGCTCCCATTCCCATTCCATGGAAGCTGAGGGCTTTCTCTTGTTCTCAGCAAAGCCTGTGGGGCTCAATGGCTTATGCACTGCACCCTCCTGGAGGTGTGTTGTGGCTGCTGACAGTTATATGTGGAGTGCAGGGAAGTCTCAGGGAAAATGGATTTATAAGGAATCTAAACTCTCAACTGTAATGCTTTTTTGCATCAAGGTGGTCTAAGCATTCACAAGCTCAAAGCTCAGCTCAGTATTTAAGAAAAACAGCCAGAGCTGTCATTTGGAAGAAGAGTATGAATGAAAAGGAAAAAGCATGTGCTAGATGCCATCTATCCTCTCTCCCTCTCAAACTGAAATCTGTATTTCCCTGCTAGGCCCCTCTCAGGAGACAGGCTGCCGTGGGAAGTTTGCATGGCCTGGGGACTGGGAGGCTGCTGAAAGGGTCACAGGTCAAATCTCACTTCTGCACTAGATGAGGACAAGCCTTCCTTATCTGTTCAGCCAGGAGATAGCAACAGCTGTCCTGTGCAGGGCCAGGAGCTGGACTTAGAGAGTCCTTGTGGAGCCCTTCCAGCTCAAGATATTCCATGATTCTGTGATTCTAAGGGTCAGCAATGGATTTATGGTATAGCAGAAGGGAGGAAAAGTGTGGAGCTTCTTTGCAGGAGGATGCTTCCAGTACAAGCTTCTCCCTCCAGAGCCAGCACAGGATAAGCAGCTAGTAGAAAATACAAAATCAGATAATTCCAGGCTTGAGAGGTCACCCATTCCTCTTCCTCCAAATGGGATAACTGCACCAGTCCTGACAGCTCTCTGTCTAATTTGTCTTCAGAGATCCCCAGTGTTGGAGACCACTCTGCCTCCAGGTAAACTATATTTTTCATATCCCTTTCGGTGAAATAATTTTCTTGATACATATCTTGAATCTTCTGTTTACTGCTACTCAACCTATTTGACATACAAAGGAAAAGGATTGTTCTTCCCTTGCTTGCAAAAAGAGCTCACAGTTAAGCACACATGATCTTTTCCTGTGTGGTGTTTATTTTGCAGTGCATTGTGTACTACTAAGGATATGAAAACAATCTGAATCCACCAGCCAGCTCAGAAAGTGTCAGCCAAGGATGCTAACAGGCCTGAAAGTTTGGAGAAGTTTGGACTTGAATTTAGATGACAAGGTTTGGCCCGGGTCCAGCTGCTGCTAAAAACCATCCTGGTGTTCAGACAGTAGCTTGAACAAGCTGGAGAGATGGGCTGCCAGCCAAGCTTTGTTGGGCACAGGCAGAAACCTGGGCCACGTGCTGAATAGGAAGTGCATGAAAGACAAAACGTTGATGTCCAGGGGCCCTGGACATACAGACAGGTCATTCTGGGGCTGGACAACACCCCAAAGGCAAGAAATATTTGGTAGCTAACACTGGCACCAGCACCCCTTGAGGCACAAAGGTACTGTGTCAGGGCCAACCACACTTTAAAATATACCCCAAAAGGCCAGGAAACACTCCTGAGAATGATCTTGGCCCCTTGGGACTGGCATGTGAAGCTGGAAAGTCAGCCTCAGTTCCAACTCCTGCCACTCAAATGTGAATATGCAAAATAGGGAAGCATATTGTCTGCTGTCACAACTCATCTGTAAAGCAGATGTTTCTTTTGGGGAATTATTCATGCTAAAGATCACACTTCAAAGCAAACAATAATTGTCATTTGTTCCCTTTAAAAAAAAAATGAAAGCTGGAAATCAAATTAATGACTACATTTCCTCAAGGGAATAGGCAGAAGAGGGAATATGATAATTTTGATATATTTGTAGCAAATAGTTTTAGGCAAACATATTGGTTCCACACTATTTTCACATGGATTTAGATAAGAGGGATACAAATAACAGTCAGAGGAGTAAGAGAAATTGCAGAGGAGGATGGGACAGGAAAAAGAATACAGAGGGACTCAAATGAGAAGACTGTAAGATCTAGAGGGTGAATACATTTGGGCAACGAAGAAAGCAGCATCCTGAAGGGAAAGATAGTCCATAAATTTGTAGAAATTGCAAAATCCTGCACCACTGGACAAAGGCAGGCAGGTATTTTTAGGGCAATATGGTAAACACAATGCTGAGAGACTTGGCTCTATGTCCTGCATTATTTTTGTAAACCTGGTTCTGCATCTAACATGTCTTGGTGTGGGCAGGCTGGGAAGGCTGCAAGGAGAGGCTGAAACCCATTAGATTTTCATATGGGTCACTGCTTTGCAGCCTCCTGGTTACAACTTCATTTCAGTGAGCTCCTACGGCCGCACAGAAGCCAAAAGCAGTTGTGGTTCAAATTACTGCAGGATTATCACCCAGACCAATTTTTACCCACCTTGGGTCAAATACAGCATGAATGGCAGCCTCTAGGTGTTTATGAATTGCCTGGGAAATCAGAGTCCCGTGTGGCACCATTCTTGGACTCACAGGCTGATTTCCTATGAATAAATAAAATAGTGCCAAGGCACATTCCCAGGCACCAGACCTGAGCTGTCTGGCTGCACTGCCAGGATGGTCCTTCTGATGGGTCTGCCACAGAGGTGCAGAACCCCCTTTTGGTTTTGGATCCCACAAGTTTGTCGATATAGAAATCTTCCAGATGAAACATTTTGGACTCACTCACTGGCCATGATTTCCAACAATAATATTTTGTCAGGTAAATTTCTAATCTTAACTGACTATATGCACAATTTCAGAACTGGAAAAATACCTATTTTGCATTTATGTCAGCCACATAAACATTGATGTATGGACCTATATTCCTGTTTATTGTTAGTGAAACTTGAGAAAATATTTTGAAAAATGCTACCAATGTTTTGATTCTTCATATTTATCTCTTCTTGGATCATTAATCAATTATTATTACTTCCCTGTACCAAAGACTATTCCAAAAACTATAAATGCATTTTGGAGTCAGGCTTCATCAAGACTTCTCATCATCAGTTCAGAAGTGTGTAGCCAGGGCTAGTGCAATTGCTGTTATGAACTTTGGAAAGGGTAGTTGAATGCTATAGCCTTCATTAAGTTTTGATAAATGCATTCGCTTCAAGTTTGTATTCTTAAGACATTACTTTGGCTTGACTAACTCAAGAATTTTCAGGATGAGTATCTTACCTGGAAGGTGGGAAGGAAACGCAGGTGTTGCTTAGATATTTAAATGTATTTATTTATTTTAATGTTAAAGCTCACAATTCCTGACATGTCTGTGCTCATTCTATTTTGCTAAAATCAGCTCCCCTCTTGAGCCGATTTGGGATTAAGGGGATGGTGTATAAACTGTTACATGACACGATGCCGGATAATTAAACAGCTGCTTTGCACAGAGCTCCCTCATTCTCCGACGAAGCAGATGTTTCCTTTTCCTGCAGATTTCAGTGTTCCTCAGCACATACAATGTACATCAGCGCTGCTCCAGCTGCGATCGCTGGTGCCTCCATCCCTGAGCGCGGATCAGAGCCCGGCGCTGCTGGCCCAGGCTCCGCACGGGCGACGGGCGCGCCGGCGCTGCTCGCCACACTCCGGGGATGCCGGTCACAGCATCCCCAGCGGGCAGAGCCGCTCCCCCGCCCGGCAGCGCAGCACGGATGTCAGACACGGTCCATCAGCCGCGTTCCGGTAGCTGCGGGTGGAGCACAGCGGTACGGGAGCAGCAGGAGCCAGAGGGATGCGCAAGTGGGAATCGCCTTTTGCCTCCCTGCTGCAGCTGCCAGGGACAGCCCGAGCTGCTCAGCTCCATCCTGAGCCCCCAAGAGCATCCGCTCAGCACCCTGGGGTGGGAGCTCACGGGGGGCGTGTGTGTGTGTGTGTGTGTGTGGTGTGTGTGTCAGCAGGGGAACGAGAATCTCTCCTGTATTTACCTTCTGTGCTATCAGACGCACCAGGCAAATCCCAAATGGTGGATTAGCTGAACAAAACCATGCATCAGGTCAACTGGTATACATTCCTCATCCTGCATCATTGTTTCCTACCCTTTGTTATCCCTTGATTTAAAAAAGACGCATGTGTGCACAGAGCTGCAGTGAGCAGCTGCATCCCTCCAGGTAAAGCCCTCCTGCCCTGCCCTGCTCCTGTGTCTGTGCCTGATGCTGAAGCTGCTTCCCAGGGCAGTGTCAGACAGCTGCTAAAAGTCTGGGATGAAAAGAGGAATATTACGAATATTGGGAAGTGATAGCCAGGGTGTCCCAAGGATGTGTGTGTGTGTTAGTCAAGCAGGAGAGCCTGACCCCATCCTCAGTCTTCAATCAAACACTGGTTTCCAAGGGTCTGCACTTCCTCAGACATTTTCATTTAGTTATATGCTTTGCTATGACAAATTTCATACAGTGTGAACATTTTTGGACTATGCAGATTTTTAAATTTGACCTGCTAGGATGTACACGTTTTTCTTTTTCCTAATTTACGTTATACATATTTATACCCATTTCCAGTGTATTTATAATAGGAATAAAGTTTATACTTCAATCCATACTTACTCACAGATGGGAAAATGCCCATTAACTTCTTATTCAGGGGATAAATGGGTATTGTAGTACATAGTCCATATTCTGCATTGTTATATACTGATCCAGCTCCCCAGATCCTTCAAATTACCTCTTTGAAAGTGAGTGTGGGAGATGTGCCAAGTTCAGAACCTGGCTGAGAGTCTGGCTTATTTTCTAGAGATGTTGAATATTCCAAGGCTTGCACAGTATCTTTTAGTCAAGTAGAAGAAATAACTGCCTTAGAAGGCCTCTCTTCACAGAGACAACAATTTAAAATTATTGTGTAACATGCCCTTTTCTCCATCACATGGTCCTCATTTTGTTCACCATTATTTTTAATGGACCAATTTTCTCTCTTCCTTTTCATCCACTGAGTCCTTATTATTATTATCATCATCAAATTCTTTGTGGGCTGCCAGCATTTGATATTTCATTTCACTGATTTAATTATCTCTGTGTCTTTTTATGGGCCTGATTACTTTTATAGATCTCCAAATCCTCCTCTTTACCAAAATGCTTACGTGCAAATCTGTTTGCTTGTTGTTTATATGGTGCCTGGAACTTGGGCTCTTTTGTTCCTTGCATTTGTTCCAGGGGGTGTTTTTGACTGATCAGATGCTACAGCTTCATCCATTGAACATGGGCAGACAGGTAACACAACAGGGTCTTCCCATGTGCAGGTGAAGGATGTTACACGGTTTAACTAATCTGATTTTGTCTTCTGAGCATCATCACCATCTTTGGAGACTTGGGCAAGGGGTGAAAGAAGCCACTCTGAGCTAAAGGGATTTTTGCTGCCATCGCTGCTGTAGATTAAACAGTTCCTTGCATGGGCTGCTAAGATTTTCTGCCCGACACAACACTCTAGGAATGACACAAGAGAAGTCCTCACTGGCATCCTACTTTGAAAGCTCCTGCTGCAGCTTTCACTGTGTTTTTCCGTCAGGTCCCCCAAACCATTGCCCTTTATGCTCTATCTTTATGTGATCCAGAATATTTGACTCATCCCTCAGCACCACCCCAGCCCTCAATTCTCATTCCTCCAGCAAACCAGGCCAGCCATGTGCTGTCAAGAAAGATCTTGTAGCTGTTGTTGTTTCAGAGAGCCTCACCCCAGCTTCTGCATTGTGCTGACTGGAGTCCTGCAATTGCAATTACTTTAGGAATAATGATAGGCACACATGGACATGCTGTAATTTTGTGAGTTTCTTGGATCTATTACAATCAAGAGTCCATAAATAACTGCTTCTAATACATTTGACTAAAGAAAGTAATTGCTCTTTAATGGTTAATTTATTGTATTTTAATTAAGTGCTAAATAGGTGAGAATATTTTAATGGAAAGTAACTTGACTCAGTAAGCATATTTTTAATAATTATTATTTGCCTGAAGGGGATCTGATGTAGAAGTCATGTAATGACAAGCTCTAATTGATGTTTTAAAAGTATATTTATTATGGATAAATAGTTACTTCATTGCACATATCTCTTTCCCTTATATGCACAGGTTCCAAGCTGGAGGCCCTGTTCTGTTTTGTGATAGTCTGTTCTTCCCTGCTTTGGAAAATTCTCTTGCTTGTGCTTGTAAAATTATCTCAGCCACTCCAGCACAAAACAGGATGTGAGCAAAGGCAGGGAGCTGCTGGCTTCTCCAGAAGAAGTTCTAGTTTTAACTTCTATTGACTGTTCAGCTCTAGGTTTTGTGTAGGTACTGGGTGCAAGGCCAACAGAATTTTGTTTTCTAGTCAGGCTTAGAGCGTGAGCCAGAGAAACCCTTGGAAGCTCAGCTTCCTCCAGAGATGGAAATCAAAGTACCAGGGCAGGGCAGGGTATCTTTTTTGTAGACATCCTCACAACTCCCAGGTCACAGAGACACACAGATGGTCCCTATTGTGTCACATCTCAGAAGAGGAAGTTTATAATTGGGGTCCTCTTGGATACATGGCTGATGGCACGAGCCATCACATGGTGATGGCACGAGCAAAGCTGGGAACTCCTGCAACAGAGACCTTCTCACCTGGGGAGTGTGCAAGGGGCCAGGCCTGGAGTAAAATGATTGTGCAGAAAGAGAGGATAAAATGCAATGTCCATTGTTAATAATTTCATTTGCCATGAAGGAATGTGAAGAATGGGAGCTGGACAGTTGGACTGGATGTGCTTCAGGCAATGCAGCAGTGTCCCAACTGTGTTTTAATCAAATATCATGGGAGGAGTTTGAATTGGAAGTAGTATCAGATTTAAGGACTGGGGAAGTAGACAGCTGATGTTCTTTCCTGGCAAAAATACTATGAGAAAGTTTGTTGTGACCTTTCCTTAGCACTCCCTTGCTGTTCATCTTCACATGTCTTCACCTCCCTGTGATTCGCTGGCATCTTTGGCATCACTGGGCAATGACTGTTCTCATTTTTTTTGTGAATTCAAGGAGAGATCCTTTGAGACTAAAATGAGCATTGGACAGGAAATGGATCTGATGGTAGCTCTGGTAGGATGAGGATAGCCTTTAAAAAGTCACTGCACTTGCCTGGATCATTTTTTTTCCCATCCATGAGATGGAGTTAACTGTGCACATTTCCTTCGTGGAAACCATTTAGTATTTTCTGTTGAAAAATCCTATATATGTTATAAGTGTTAATCATTTTTGTCACTCAGGCACCAATTTAAGAATTTCTGGAGTACTCCTACATGTTGAGAATCACACCTATCTTAAGGACGAGAATATTAGATCCCAGTGCAGAACTGGGCTAATTTGACAATGACATTTTTCTAGGATAATGCCTCAGATAGATCTTACATAAGAGAATGAATTGCATTTATATCTAGAAGGAACTATGGATCATATGATATTACCTGTTTAAATCCAGCACTCTTGCATTTATTGAAGGAATTTCTGTATGCTTATGGTAGGGTTTCCAGAGAGACATTGCATCTTCCTCTTCTGTTGGTCTGTTGCACCAATGATTAATCACTTGTTTACTTATGTAGAAATTCTCGTTTCCTGGATTTTTTTTTCCTTTTTTGGCAGGAAAAATAGCTAAATTACTGAGGAGATTTTTTTTTTCAGGGTGTGGCTTGGAGGTCAGATGGGTGGTTGAACCAAAAGCTAACAGCCCATGGGTCTTACAACTCCTTGGTTCCTGTTACTGAAAGGAGATGCCCATAATTATTTCATTAAGAAAGTTGTTGAGGTAGATCCTTACAGATTTAATCTAATGAAGATGGTGTTTATTCAGTGAAGAACAAACACTTTAATACCAGGTACCATCCATTGAATTATCCAGCTTGACTTTTGAACAGTCACTATGAACTGAAAGAAGAAATCATGGAGTGTCAACAGAGCGAACTTAAATGCTACTGTCATAATCTGCTTATACTCATACATCAAAATTAATCTTTAATCCATGTGTGGGCTTTGAGGGGTGTATTCAGAAGGTCTACCTTCAGTCCAGGTCCGATGGCCTCAAAATAGCAGGCAGTGAACAGGATCCACCTTAGGGCAAGAGTGAGGAACCAGTGGGCAAAATCTGACATTCAGACCACTGGGTGTAGCCTAAATTGTCAGAGAAAAAAACCCAGTAAGGCCAGATCTGAAGAGGCAGCAAATAAGTTTCATGCAACCGGCTAATAGAGCTTGATAAAAATGAACACACATCCAGATGTGGAAGTGCTTGTGCAGGGCTAGCAAACAATAAACTTCGAGTCTGGACCAACTTGTGAATAAAATACTCCAGTGTTTAACTTCTAATAATCAGCTCCATAATTAGGCAGGGAAAACATTAAGTCCTTAGCCATCCAGGAGCATCTGGGGATGCCAAAGTAGGTCATTAGCTAATAAGCCCCTGCAGGCTCGGGAGAGGGAAGGGGAAGCCTGAAGAGGGCTGTTGGTAAAGGACAAGTGGGAAAGCTGTACCACCAAACCACTGCCTCCTGCCTCCAAGGGTTTTACTGCCTGGGAGAGTGCAGAGTTTCAGTTCCCAGGTATTTGATTAATCTTCTTTGGGGAGACTGCTAGATTAGGAATCAGAGAATTAATTGGCAGACCTTCAGCTAATTGTAAGCAAGAAAGCAATCCCTGAAAACCACAGTGGAGATCGATTAATTCAGAAATGTCTCATCACAGAATATGAAGAACACTTTTCCCCTTCCTCTCAGCTGCAGCTTCCTACTTCAAGTGTTAGTGAAGAAACGATAAACTTGTTTGAATCACAAGCAAAACTGTGTGCTGCCCCCAAAAAGGGGAAAGAAACTATATTCAATGCTTATACATTATATAACACGTAAGCTTATATCATTTAAAAGGACATTAGCAACCTGACTTATTTCCTCATTTTGGACATGATGCATTAAAGGGGAAAATGCCACTACTGCAGTTTTCTTCTTACATAAAGCAGATTTGTGTCCACAGTGCCTGTGCTCAGGTCTCGTGCACTGGAGCAGCAAATCCTGCTTGTCAAGGAGTAGATTTCTTTACTTTTCCTTGAAGGCCATTGCCAAAGGTTCTTGGGCAGTGTGGCCCAGCAGGTAAGGATGGCACAAAGGGAGCCTGCTGGACTCTACTCACAGCCTCTGTCATGAGCCCTGGCTGGAGCAAAGTGGAGGCTTGTGGTAAGCAGGCAAAGCTTTTGCAGAGATTTGTTAATGCAGGCAGGCAGTGCACACATCCACCCTACTCTTGATTTACATGTCTCTGAAATATCCTTAGAAGGCAGGGGAAGGAAAAAACGTGGTGTCATGGAAGGTTCACTTTGGCAGCTGAAATCCAACTCTTCCTCTTGCACAAAGATTAATCACAAAAGGTTGTTGAGGTTGATTTGCAGAGTCTCTTACAGCCTGGCACCTGGAGCAGTAGCTAATGAGAGGTGCTGTGAAGGAACTGCCTTGTGAGGAGATGCTCATGGAGGTGAACCATATACAAAGTGCAGAAAAGTTAAATTGCAGCTGCTAAACATAGAAAACATCCTTGTATACAAGGTATTCTATTTAATGGGATTGACTATTTATACACGCTTTTTCAGGCCACTTCCATGTATAGCAAAACACCTTACGAAATATTTGCCAAATCACTCTCCAAAGGAAACCTTTTTTTCCCATTTTTTATTTTTTCTGATACCTCAGGTTTGCGTGCATCTCACAGTACTGCAGAAAAGAAAGAATTTACAGCTTTTGTGGGTGTTGTAAGTACAAGTACATATTCAGGAATGATCCTCACTAGGAGAGTTTCAACTGTAATTTACTTTTGACCTCTGGTGTGAATCTACCCCAAGAATTTTTTCTAAGAGCTGTGTACCTCCTGTGAGGCCCTAAGCTAATACTGAGGCTTGTTGCTTTCTTTTCAGTAGGCTTTTGGATTTCAATTTTATGGCTCAGATACTCTGCAGGGATGAAGACACTTTTCCTCGTGGTGTTTGTCCCAGCCTGCCTTTGCCAGGTGTCTGCAGCAGGGGGAAGGACCCAGGGCTGTGGCCAGGAGCACAATGGCAGGTGTTGAACTGAGCAGAGAGAAGATGGTCACATATTTAGCATGGAAGCTTTGTGGTAAGTCAGATCTCTTATTATTGTTTTATCATATATTTAGAGCTTCATATTTAATTCAGGTCAAATCTAAACTACTAAACAGAACTGTTATGCAGCACGCATACCAGATAAATGAAGTGTGGGTTTAGCACAGCTCTGACCTAGTTACTTCATGCAATGTTTTCTAAAAGCAAAAATTGAAATCTTTTATCTGAACACGAAATGAGTCTTTGTTCCACAGCCTATTGCAGCACTTTGCATATATTTGGTTTCAAAGACTAATGAAATTTGCCATTCTGAATCTTTCACAGGTATTATAAAGGCTTGTCTTTGCTGGTAACCCAACCCAAGAGTGTTTTGGCAAAAAGAATATCTGCCATCAGAGGTATGCAGAGTGATCTTGACATATCAGATGGCAGAAAGACAGGACCAAAGTTGATAAACATTAATAAAACATTAAAAATAGCTAGATGTTTTTTAAAAGAGTAATGCTATTTTTGTTACTGTTCTCAAAAAGTAAAAAAGAAGGTATTTGCAGGAGAGGCAAACCGAAGTATGAAATGCCAAGATATTTGAGACTCACAGAACACAGATGTTTTTAATCTTCCTGAAATAAATACATAATTTCTACCATCCATACTTTGAGTCTAAGAGAGAAATAAAAATAATAAAGATAATAAAAATTTCTTTAATTTCTTCAAATTTCAATTTACATTATTTTTAAAAATAGATTTGCTCTGAATTTTTAAGGAATATATAAAATAGCTATGGGGGTTTTTGCGTTTGCAATCAAACAATGGTTTCAGTAATTAATTTTCATTATATTTGATTTTAGAAACCCTGACAGGTTCTGGTTATGGTTAAAATGGGAAAAGTAGATGTAGAATGAAAGTGATGAAAAGCAAAATGCAATGTTGTGTATTCAACCCCTAACTGAGTTATTGGGAAAATTAGTATTTAATTAAACCCCTGATTTTAGAGAAAAACCTGAGGTTTTGTTATGAAAAAATGATGAAAAAAATTGTCAACTAGGCAGTATTAGTGAGTGTTACACATCATTTACGGGGCAGATTCCACCATGGGAGCTCAGAGCTGCTCATTACTGCTTGGCAGGGAAAATGCTGATATTCCAAAGGGCTGGTTTGAGAGACACTGGTGATTTGTAACCCTTCAAGATGCCCAGTAGCTGCACTCAGAAGTGATTTAACTGGGAGCTGGGATGAGAGCTAAGACAGGGGATGAGGATTCTGTCATTCCCGTTAGGTGATGACCCCACTGGAATTCTGCATTCATGGCAGGAACACCTGTGCCTTTGCAGGACAGCAGTGTGTACCAATGCAATTAATTGCTTCCACAGTTTCCATTCCAAGCCTTCTGCTTGGCCAGGATCTCTCTCCTCTTCTTTCACTTTCCTCCCTTTCTGTTTTGTATTCCCTGCTTCTTCCTGACACCCTTGAAAAATGTAACGCTTGTTAATCCAGTGTGTGAAGCACTCAAACCTGAAACCATGCCATGGTTCTTCTCTTTCATCTATTATTAATCAGGAAGGCTTTTGAAAGCAATGATCAGTGTTCAACATAAAGACTGGATGGCTCACAAGACAGCACGGTTCAGACATGTATAGCTCAGGAAAACTATGGTGCCAGAGCAGCAGTGTCACACGTGAAAGAGAGAAAACCAGGCTGTGGGAAGTGTCAAGTGCAGGAGCTCTGCCCTGGCTCTGTCTCTGTGGTCCTCAGGAGCTGCTGGATGTGGGAGAGGCTCATTGCTTTTACACTAAAAACTGAAGGGAGAAACAAACAAAATACTCTGTTAATGGCAATATGTTATTATTTAGGTCAGTAGTGCAGGGTTATTTCTGTGGTAAAGTCAAATTTCTCCAGATTTACCTCCTCCCTGAAACTTTAGGTATGGGGGACAGTCAGTAAATAGCTCGTGAAGAATTGCTGCCTGTGCTATTTTAGACTGGGCCTGGCACTTTCAAAGGTGTGGTCTGATGAGAAAGATCAGGAACCTGCCTTGGATAGGGGCTCCTGGCCCCCTCTTATTCCCAGAAAAGAATGGGGTCACCACCCTTCATTCCTCACCTCTGGCTCCATCACCTGCTGTCAAGGATAATGACAGAGCTTGGAGGGGAATTCTCCAAAATCTTGTGCTTTCCTGAACTTGCTTTCTTGTGTATGGAGCTGTAAAAACTCAAGCCAACCAGAGATGGGCAAAGTACTGAGTGAGTGATTCATCACTTGAAACAACTGTCTCCAGCTCCTTGCCTTACCAAGCTGCTCTCAGACTTTGCTGCCATTATTCCTTCTCATTTTGAACAAGGCAGAACTCTGCAGAGAATATACAAATTCCCAAGAGGTTTCTTCAAATCTAGTTTTATTTAAACACTAAAAGTCAGTAAAACCCAGGTTGTCTGAACTACTTTTTCTTGGCTCCATCCTCATATTTCTTTCTGTAACTCAGAGGCATGTCCAGCTTGGAAACGGAGAGGAAATGATGAATGAGACCAGACTGAGGGACTACTTCACTGAGATTCTATTTTGGCTCCTAGCATTTGTGGCTAATACTGAGAAATTAGTCAGGTTGGATTTTTACACTTCTTGTGTGATTATGCTGGGCATAATTCTGCTGTCACTCAATGCAAAAATAAATACTGAAACTAATGGAGTTATATGAAAATAAAACTGATGTAAATGAGAAGAGAATTGGCCCCCCCTGTGGATATGAGATCAGATTACTACCATACTCTTATTTATCCTAAAACTCCTTTATACCTCTGACAGTCAAAAGTGGTTTTAAATTGGTGGGTGGAACAGTGATATCCACTCATTTTAAGATGCCTTTGTGCTTTGTGAGCAGTGGCAAAGGCTTTATTGTAAGTGTGAACGGAATTCCCTGTTACCAGAGGCACAGTGTAGTAAGGAATGTGGGAGTGTGGATGCTCCTGGTGTCACCACAGCCCTCCCATGCTCTGCTCCCTCCTGCCTCAGACCAAGGGCGCTGCTCCACATGCTGTCCAGCCTGCTATGGGATTCCACAGCAGGGAAAGGTGTTCCCTCTTCCCGAGGGGGAGCTCTGTGCAATCCTGTGGTCCAGCATGCAGCAGGAGGGCATTGTGTGGCCAGGCTGAACCTAGAGCACAGACCTGGGACTAAACCAGAGTACCTGCACTCATCATCCATGAGCTGCCAGCTCACAGGGTTTGCTGTGTCCCAGGTCTGCTCAGAGCCAGCTGAAGGTGAAATGCAGAGCAGGAAAGAGGCTCTTACTGGACCCCCAGGAGACTCAGAGACAAGCAGGTGTTCCATAATTGTTCCTTTGATATTTCTTGGCAAGAAAATATATAACCAGATTTCTTTTAAAATCTTCCATATCCTTCTTTGCTTTGATTCTGTGTGTAATACCATCAAACTTGGGATAACATGCTGCTACAATGACCCTTGAAATTTAATGTCAAGATGAACTCTCAGATAAGGAAACCAGAAATCCTGCCACCTTAGAAGGGTCTTAATGAAGAGCTGAAAGAGTTCTCTGTCTCTGTCTCCTCTCCTTGAGGAGCAGCCCCAGAAGGAGCAGCAGGTTGGATGACAGTCATGGTCTGTCCCAAGCAGAGGATGACACAGATGTTTTGTATTTGGTGTATTGGGACCCCATCCTCGACCTGAATGCAAGTTAAGAGGAGTGAATCTGTGTTTTGTTGTTCCTGTCACCTCAGGGCACCTTCCTAACCCCGTGGGTAGGTAACTCATGTGAGCATGTGGAGGGTTGGGAGATGTGCTGCAGCTCCAGGTGATTTATCTGCACAGGCAGAGTGACAGCTCCTGTACTGCTTCAGGATTGCCTCTAATAAACACTGGCATTTTTAATTGCCGTGCATCAAAATTGGTGAAGTATGAGACGGGCAGCAAAAAATGAAAATTGGATAAACACATTAGCACGTGACTCTGCAGAGGCTTGAAGCATAATTAGCTGTAGTATTTTAATGATCTTTTTACAGAGTATATAGGAAAAGCAGCATGTTTACACACCAAGTTCAGGATTAGGAGCTCTGCTTTGATTTGTTCTCTGGAAATGCTGCACCCTCTGATTCTATAATCTGTTGACTGAACTCATGGACTGTCAAGTATGTCTCAAGATTATCCGTGTTTGGATGTCAGATTATATTTTTTAGGCAACATAGCTTCTATTTATTCTTAACTCTGCTGATGATTTTCCCAGGTTTGTGCCATATGCTACATGTCACAGATGAGTATTTTGCTGTCTGAAAATGTGACAACTCTGTATCCAGTTTAATAGCTCTGTCATGTCAGCATTGTCATTAGCACTGAATTACAATAGTGGGTATTTAAGCACCAGATTATGGCATCCAATATTTGTTAATATAACAAATTACGAAGGCAGCCGTTTTAAGAAGAGTCAGTAATATTTTAAAAACATCAGTCAGTCAACAAAGTCATAAAGATTGATTTAGTGACTAATTAAACAAAGTTTGCTGAATGGTTATGCCTACCTAGATAAACTGCAATTTTATGCATCTGTCTCACTGTAGGCTTTATGCATAATTCACTCACACAGACAAAACTCAGTTGCAAAAAGTGTGTAGACAATATATTTAATGAACAGTTTTAAGAGCTTGAAGATTAAAAACAGCAGCAGAATTGTAAACTCATATTCAGAATGGATGCAGATACATTGTGCACAAATTCTATATGAGCTGGCTCTCTAATATAGCTCATGCAAAATATATATAATGTGCAATACTGTGCAAGGTTAATACTGATCAATTCTTTTGAAACCACAGTCTTGTCCTGCTGAAAGTAAACACCCTTCTTAGATTCAGAAGTACAGAGAAAATAAGTGGGTAGTTAGGTAAGTACTATTCAAACCACAGCCTTTTAAACTCTGGAGTCAAATAAATGCGTACTGCTGAATGATAGCAGTCATTTAGTGCTACCATTTCCCTGGTATAATATCACCAGCCCATCAAAGCAGTGAAATTTAAATCCCTTTAAAAATGGGGATTATTTATGTGCCTGAAATGACATACTTTATTGGATTAGAAATACAATTCCAAATAAGGACTTGATTTGAACAATAATTGTAAGTTCCTTGTCATTGGAATGGCAGCCTTGTTTTTCTGCTGTTCTGTTTCCAACTTTTTTTCCTCTGTCAATTTTTATAAACATTTCTCTTTTAACATCTTTCCAGTGCTTGAACCAGGACCAACCCAAAAAACAGTGAGGGAAAGAATTTCAATCAGCTGGTGGGAATTCGTGTTTCTTATCCTTTTGAATATTGTAACTCAAACCCAAACATGAGCAGCCAGAGCTCTTTCTTTATTTCCACACTGTGGTTTTTAAGCAGATCTAAACCTTAACTCATGTGAGTGAACATTTTTCTTATGGAAGTAGCTCTTCTGACATGTTCAAGTTATTAACTTTGCTTTTACCTTTGTTTGGGATGATTTATCTGCATGTTCTCCCAGGCTGCTGGGGGATATCCAGCCTCTCCTTCATGGCAATGTTGTGTTGATTAGAAAAGCTGCAAGAAATGGAGAAATCTTCCACACGGTCTTTGTCTCACCATCTTTGACATGGCTCTTCCCTACCATTGCAATGAAATCTAAATATTAGTTCACTCTGTAGGTTTTCAGGCCATACTCAGCACTGTAACCTGCTTTATGCTGAGCAAACTGCCCTGATAGAATGTGGGAATGGAGAAGGGAAGAAGACAAGGAAGCAGAATCAGTGTTGGTGTTGCTGCTGTGTCCTCTCTCCTGGCCAGCCCAGGGATGAGGTTATTCATTCAATCTGGAACCATCTGACATTTCACGTGAGTCAGAGCAGGAGCTGGCAGCACAGTGGGACAAGAGATTTGCAATTAGCAAATATTTTAATGTGCACTGGTATGCCCTTTAATCAGCTGCTCTCCCAGCCTTTTCCTGTTTACTTTTCTGTGAAGTAGGTTTGTTCTTGTGAGAAGGTTTCTCTGAGCAGATTTCTCTCCTGGCAGAAAGGGGGTGGAACAGCAGTGTCTGTCTGTGCTCAAAGCTCAAGGACACAGGTACAGACAAACATTGCACCTCCCAGGCAAACCCTCCTCTCCTCACAGTGTCCACACCCAGGCCAGGACAGGGGACAAGACCCTGTGACAAAGACAGCCCAAGCTTTGTAGGACTGAGTAGCACTGAAGAGTCTCTTGTGAGGAGGATGTGCGCAGGACAAGATGAATCTCTTCAACCATTTCTCTGCTGCACTTGTTGGCACATCATTTTTCAAGGTAGTTGGTGAAGTGAGAATATTTCTGTAAATCAAATCTACTTCTGCATAGTTCACAGAGAATAAAGCATCTGTGTAGTACAATAAAGCAACTTGTAGCTAGGTGAAAATTATAAACTTGCAATCTTGAATTAAACAATATCCCACTTCCTATAAACTGTGTGATTGAAGAAAAAAATGCTGCTTTTTTCTGGCCTTCTCTAACCCCACACTGCAGGGATTAGTCCCAGAAGGGATAGTGGAGGCATAAGATAGCAGTGGTCTATATCCATGAGTTACCTTTGCTGGACATTTGTTCCACTGGAGCTTCAAGGTCCTGGCAAAAGCAAAATTTCTCCCCAATTCATTTTTCTGTGTGGCTCGTTAGGCTGCTGCTTTCCCTGTACCAGGACAGGCTGCACACTTTATTGATTAAGCTGCCTAGTTTTCCCTTTCAGTGACATCCTTCATTAGAATATGTATCTGTTTTGCTGAATCAGCTGTGTATTGAAATGCTAGAGGATTCAGCTGCTCCTCTCTTTGAGCTGCATATTTGGTTTAATCCTCTTGTGATTTTTTCCTTGTTCATCTGGCTACTACTTTAGCCAAGTAATTCTGGGGGGTGGAGGGGTTGCACTGCCAATTTAATTTCTGACTGGGAAACAGATTCTGTAAAATGAGTTCTGTCATTCATGGCTGCGACTGTATATTGTTAAATGCTTTTTAAAAGAAAATATAAAAGGTTTATTTAATTTCCAATGCTGGCAACCCAGCTGGGAATACTGGGGGAGTTCCCAACCTGGAAGCTAAAAATAAATAATCAGGAACATGACCTGAAGCTGGGGAGGAATGAGGTGGGACTGGAAGGTTCTGTCAGTCTAAATTGAGATTTTAGAGGACTTGCTCATTGTCTCTCATTGCATCTGTGGAAGTTGGGAAGCCAAGCAAACAGCCTGGCAAAGGGAGTGTGGGTACAGATTTAATCACATTTCAAGCAAGCACTGTATTCCCATGGCAGTAACTTCCCTTAGAACTGAAGCTGGGGTCACAGATCTTTGTATTTATTTATTTTCTATGGATATAGATCCCAGAGTTTAGGGGATGCTTTACAATGCAGACCTGGAAATGCCCTCTGCCCCAAACCCCAATTGATTCTAGCTATAGGAACCACTGTTTGCTCCAGCATCATCTTTCTTTTGGCACCAAGCTCCTGTCTGAGACCTTTCAAATGCAGCAGAAGATGCTTCCTGCTCAAGAAGAATTAGCTCATCTCTCAGGAGAGACCAGACTGCAAGTTGTAGCACACAAACTGGTGAGTGATAGCCCAGGCCTTGGGAGAAGAGTGAGCTCTATTGCCAGCAAAGGGATGATGCTGCAGCTCAACATTGCTGGTAGTGTCCTTCCACCTTCCTCATCTTCTTATTTTTGGACATCAGGCAATGCCTGAAGGCACCTGAAACCAGCACCAGCTTCCACAAATCTTTGATGCAGTTCTCCCTCCAGGGAGAGCCAGGGATAGCTACAGGGAACAGCTCCTGGGCACATTAGGCTGGATATAAAATATGGATAGACTTAGTGTACTGCTGCTAACCTGCTTTAATGCCTGCCTTGTCTCCAGTTGCTCATCATACAGACTCACCTAGAAAGTGCCTGAAGCCACAGGATTACACAGGGACTAGAACAGGAGTCAGCAGCAGAGCTGCCAAAGGAGAGCAGCCACAGCCAGGCCTCTGGGCTGGAACATCCTCTCCTTCTCCTGCTCTGGCTCCAGCTGCCTGCAGCCAGAGGGGCCCTGGTGTGCCAGGCTGTGCCCCTGCACAGGGCACTGGTACAAACCCAGCCTCAGCCTGAGCTGCCCACAGAACACAGGAGAGGCTGCCTGCACATGGTTGCTCCTGGCAGGACCAGGAACTCACTGGAGTGTTTTTAACTTGCCTACTAGACCCTCTCCCCTTTCTGTAGTGGGCAGACATTAAAAATTTACAGGAGCTTTCTCACTGACACAGTGGCATAACTCCCAACACATCTGCTCTTTCTTAAGAGAAAAGGGTTGTGTAAGTGGTGCCTGGGGGTCAGGCATCGTGGCTAGCAGGTGTGGTCCCTATTTCAGTTCTTTTTCATGCTTTTTTTTTTTGCCCTGAACACACTTTGGGTCTGTATGTATAACAAGAGCCCTGTAGAACTTTCCTTAGTCTTTTACAGCTTCTAATTATCACTTGATATTATGGTATTGTTTCTTCCAAATCACTTATTGCAGTATTTTGGAAATGGAAATGTTAAGAGAGAAGTGTTATTAGCAAACCTTGTGCTTTTTCAGTAGAACTAAGCAAGATTGTTAGCTGAAAAAAATAGTTCTGGGAGATTCCCAGAAAAAAGCTTTTTGGATACCCCTTGTGCTTAAAGGATTCTGGTGCAGACTGAGAACTATACTGGTAATTCAGTGGAATTTATTTCAGTGTCTGCACCTGCCTCTCCTATTCAGGCAGAGGCAAGTCAGAGAAATTCTTACTAGTTCTGTGGTCCTCTTCATTTAGGCTCTGCATTTAGAGGGAAATTAAACAAAACTCAAAGCAATGCAAAACATCAGCTATTGGAGAAAATGGCAAAGTTGCAGTAAAGTCTAGCAAGAGACAGATGTTCAGTGCTGGTGAGCAGAATGTGCACAAATGATGTTTACAGTCCCTGTTTCAGGACCCAGCTCCAGCAGTTCTTATCACCACAGGGAGGATCCTCACAGTTCCCTACCATTACATCCCTTTCAAAAACCTTACATCTTTTGTGCCCACATTTTTATTTACTAAGTACACTTTCTGTTATTTCAATACTGTTGAATTTTAAAAGCATCCTCACTTAGGGCCAGGGCAGTCCCGGGTTGGGAGGAGGTGGCTGTGCCGAGGAGATAAAGGAGGGATAAAGGCAGGGTAAAGGCAGGGTAAAAGCAGGGTAAAAGCAGGGTAAAGGCAGGATAAAGGCAGTGTAAAGGCAGGGTAAAGGCAGGGTAAAAGCAGAGTAAAGGCAGTGTAAAGGCAGGGTAAAAGCAGAGTAAAGGCAGTGTAAAGGCAGGGTAAAGGCAGAGTAAAGGCAGGGTAAAAGCAGAGTAAAGGCAGTGTAAAGGCAGGGTAAAGGCAGGGTAAAAGCAGAGTAAAGGCAGGATAAAGGCAGGGTAAAGGCAGAGTAAAGGCAGTGTAAAGGCAGGGTAAAAGCAGAGTAAAGGCAGTGTAAAGGCAGGGTAAAGGCAGGGTAAAAGCAGAGTAAAGGCAGGGTAAAGGCAGTGTAAAGGCAG
>VWZS01001134.1:798067-834570 GCA_013397075.1 Rhabdornis inornatus
GTCCCCCCCCCCCCCCTTTCTTTATTCCTTACCCCCCCCCCCGCATTTTTTTTTTTCCCAGTGTATTTAGGACCGCTGTGGATTAGAGTCTCTGCTGTAAAGGAGAGGGGCCAAATGTTATCAGTGTTATCAGTCCGTGTGTGAGCGATGCCTCTGAGCCAGCAGCCTGGAGCTGAGCAACTGTGCCATCAGCCGGCTGAGATCAGCAGCACAGAGCCGGGCAGGGACAGCACGGCAGGCTCCGAGCCACCGGCATGCTGCAAGGGATTGGAGCCATCACAGCAACTTCCCCTCTGAGAAATTTCCTATCGGAATTCTTTTATTTTTTTAAATTTTTTTTTTATCAAAACCGGGGAAGAAAAATAAATCTGAAGGGAAAGGCTATTATTGCAGTTCATGAGCTGACATTTTATCTGAAAACGAGAGAGATAAAGAAAAGCATTAGAAAAAAGTCACCGAGGGAAGTTGGAGCTGGCCTCGGCAAACACTTAAATATTTGCAGGAGAATTCTGCAGATCACCAACTGCTTAGATTTACAATCTCCCAGGGCAGGAATTAAACCACAGGTTAGATGATCACTCATATATCATTTTATATCTTGGGCCCAGCCAGCTACCTAGGGAAAGAGGTAAAACTGAACAAAAACTCTACATAAAGTATGAACTGAACCCAAAGTGATCTGTAAAGCTGAAAAAGNTGCGCTGTCCCGGCGCTGGCCGTGTCCCCAGCGTGGCTGTGCCTTCATGCGCATCCCTGGGGATTAGAGCGGCCGGGATGCTGCAATCCTCTCCCGAGACCTCTGCTCCTTCCAGCTCAACTCCGACCAGCGGCTGGCCTCACCGTGACCTTGCTCTACTGAAACGACTTTGCACTGAAGGACTTTTTAATTTTCTCTCNGGAGCTGAGCAACTGTGCCATCAGCCGGCTGAGATCAGCAGCACAGAGCCGGGCAGGGACAGCACGGCAGGCTCCGAGCCACCGGCATGCTGCAAGGGATTGGAGCCATCACAGCAACTTCCCCTCTGAGAAATTTCCTATCGGAATTCTTTTATTTTTTTAAATTTTTTTTTTATCAAAACCGGGGAAGAAAAATAAATCTGAAGGGAAAGGCTATTATTGCAGTTCATGAGCTGACATTTTATCTGAAAACGAGAGAGATAAAGAAAAGCATTAGAAAAAAGTCACCGAGGGAAGTTGGAGCTGGCCTCGGCAAACACTTAAATATTTGCAGGAGAATTCTGCAGATCACCAACTGCTTAGATTTACAATCTCCCAGGGCAGGAATTAAACCACAGGTTAGATGATCACTCATATATCATTTTATATCTTGGGCCCAGCCAGCTACCTAGGGAAAGAGGTAAAACTGAACAAAAACTCTACATAAAGTATGAACTGAACCCAAAGTGATCTGTAAAGCTGAAAAAGTCTCTCCTCTGACGACAGAGGTGCTTTTTGTTCTTATACAGGAATAAGTGCCACAGGGTGGGGATGCTTTTGCACCCATATATTTGGTATAGAACCATTGCCTTGGCCCAACATGAAATAAAAGGTCCAATTTCTCCGCTCTCACTGGCCTGACATGCCTCCCACATTGACATATTTCACTGTTGGTCTCATGGCTATTGTTGGCCAAGATTTGTTGCTTGTTGTTTTTGTCCAAAAATACCAGCAACTTTCATCGGCCTAAACTCTGCCTTTTACTCTGTCTAGGGGCTTCTTTCAAGGCAGCTAACGAAGGGAAGAAAGCCTATCTTCAGGATATCAGATCTTTGAAATAGGGGTTAGCACCTCTGTTTCAGTATCTTCTATCACAGAAAGTCTGAGATCTGCTCTTTTGGAAAAATAATTCCTTACTGACCCAGGGCAAGACAGTAAATTCAACTAACAAAATGAAAAGGATGAAGCCTGCAACCTGACTGGGATACACAATTTCTTCTTCTTCTACAAGGTTAAATGCACAAAATGCATAAAAACTGGAAACTGGTCCCTCTTTTGCCTCAAAACCTCTCCTTCAGGGATCTTCAGTCCATTGGAACCCATCTAAGGAACCCAAGAGCCCAGAGATGTTTGGTGGCAGCCCCTTGCTGGGACTGCCCAGGCACCAGGAGACAGTGGTGAGTTTCTAGACAACTTACATCATGTAACTCATTATCAGAGTCCACAAGAGTAAACTGAGAAGTTTTCAATGGAAATGAACTAATTTTCTATGGATATTATTCCTTCACAAGGTATGGGTGATAATTAACATAATCCTCAAGTAAATCCTTAGAAGATACTGCATCTCCAGGGTGAAAAGGTCTCAGCTGAGGCACTGCATTTTAACACTATCATGTTTGATTTACCAGTGATCATTAAGGTTTACATCAAAGGTCAGGAATAACTCTGATCTTTGTAAACTGAGAAAAAGGTATAAACACTTTAATTTATTGCCCTGTCACTGTCAATTCACTTGGTATTCACTGTGATAGCACTGCTGTTAATGAAAATATTTGGTAATAAAAATTAGTACTGCAAAGAAAGAGATAAGTGTCTGGGATTGCTGGAAGCCCAAGAGGAAAGCTTTCCATGGCTTTGAGAGAAAACAGATCGGTCTCTGTTCAAAACATGAAGATTAGCTGATATATAAGTATAGCTAATAAATATAGATAATAAAGAAAATTTTAAAATTATGTCTTTAAGTTTTGTGTATGAACAAAGCTTAAGTCATGAATGGGAAAAAAATACTCTTGGATATGTTTCAAATCTTGAATCAACAAGAAAAGGAACCAGCAAAGGAACCATAACCTTTGCACAGTGGAGAAATGTGTGCCTGCATGGAGCTTATAAAAAAATCTCCTAAATGTAAGTTAACCTTGATTTTTGAACAGTCAGATGGCACATGTGCATTTAGCTGACTCGGCATTAATGTGGTTTTCCACACATTTTAAAATGAAACACAAATGCTTTGTAATCCCTCTGCACACATTTTTAGCCTACTCTCTGCAGATCATGCAGTGATGTCTCAAAACCTGGATTTTTTTCAATGAAGTTCAGCAGAAGCCTGACCATTGCTCCCAAAGGCCCTGGCACCCAGGTTATAACCAATTCATTCATTTTCTAATCTAGTCATAAGACATTTCATAATATTAATACAGATAAACAGCAAATGCCTTCCTCATTCTGAAATATTGCCTTGGAGCAGGAGGCCCTGCACTCCTGGGCTCATGAGATCATTATGGAGCAGCTGCTGATGGTTTGTGCATGGCATCCTAAAGGAATGCCTGGGAAATATTTATACACCTTGGCCATTGCTATTGCTTTATTATCATGCAATAAAACATTCTTACTCATATTTGAAGAGCAAGTGCTGATCAGACAGTTCTATTGATGTGAATTTTCATATCTTTTGATGATGAAAGCCCTGCTCCATTAATGCTTTGAGTCCAGCTCAACAGAACTTGGCAGGAGGAAGAAATAATTGACAACAAGCACACTTTAAAAACCTCTGTTCTGACCCATCCACCTTAGCCATAAATCAGGATCCTGCAGTTGCAAACCCTGGGGTGGTACAGGTGGGTTAATGAGTCCCTGCCATTCCCAAGGCTTCCTGGAGCCCAGGGAGCCCCTGGTCTGCCCAGGGACAGAGGATGCTCTCTCTCCTCTCCACAGCTCTCCCAGGCCTCTTTTCCAGAGCTGCCTGCTATTGCTGTAATCACCTCATTACAGCCTCTGGGGATTGATCAGATTTGGGAAGTGCTGCAGTGGGAGAAGGGGATGCTGGCAGGATGTGTGCCAGCCTGAGAACTGCTGTGGCTGGGGATGTGCTGCCCTCTTGCACATCGCTAGTGGGACTGGGCTCAAAAAACCCAACATTTTTGTAGGGAGAGGGAGACAGAAAACCTAATTTTTTTTTCAGAGCCTTTCAGTGTTTTCTTTTGAAAAGATCATTAGTTTGCTATGCAGTAATTTGTTCCATAGATTAATTTTATGCTTTGATTACGAAAAATTAAATGTTTCCTTGAAGCCTTTTGCAACTTTTGCCTTTTAATTAAAGGCAAAGTAGCTAAATGCCTGAGTGGTGGCTATATTACGAAATAATTCATTATTTGATACTTTCCCCATTGAAGTTTGTAAGTCAGTGTCATACTGAATCTAATACCTTCCTTTAGTGATGCTCTGAATGCCTGTGAAGCCCTTAGCAAGAGTTGGATGTACAAATAGAAGTGGGGAATTCACAGCAGACTTATTTGGAGGCTTATGAAACGTCAGGCTTGTACTCAGTGCAGACGTGACTCGCTGTGAAGGAGTCTTCTGGCTTCCTTTGTTACTACATGAAGAATTCATTTTGGCATCTCCCTTTAGGGTTGGTTTCTTTAAGCCATGATTGCATTAATAATATCAGCTCATGGTGTAACTGATTGAATCCCTTTCACGCTGGGGAAGAATTAAAGCCCAATCTAATTTGCTACTGATCCATAATAAGGCAAGCCATGAAGTAAAGGGCATTATTTTCTCTCTCAACTTTTCTGTATGGATGTATTAATTTTTATATTTCATACTCCTGAGCATTTCCTCCTAGATGAGGAAATGCTTCATGTAAATGTGGTTTCAACACCAACACCACAGACCGATCTTGTTCCCAGGGACCAATGTTATTTAACTAAAAAACTGATTTCATTTCCTAAAAGCAAATACAATTTGAGGCTGAAATTATTGTTTTATTATTATTAAATTGCTCAGATGCAAAAGCTGGATTTCTAGCTGAATAAAAGGACACCTTGATTTTTGCAAGTGTATACACTGTAATTTTCTTTGCATTGTTCTGCTTGCTTCCTCCTTAGATCTCTTTGCTTTAGGATTATCAAGATAACAAACATGTTCAGGTTCTATAAGATTGTTTTGGTGATGCTCTTTGAAATGCAAGCTTAGCCCCAGCTTTACAAGTAAGGCCTGCTTCCCACAGCTAAGCTAAACACAAACACACGTGCCAGGTTATGCAGGAGCAGCAGCGTTCCCAGGAAAGCCATTCCCAGAGGACCCAGACATGCCCATTTTCCTATCCACACTTTGAAACAATCAGCCTTACATGTAGAATTTCTGCATTTCGTTCATTTGTTCCTTGGTTTTCCAACACCAGGAATTCCCTCCAGGATGCCCCGCAGAAGGCACAGAGGCAGCAGCACAGCTTGGGGTGAGCTCTGCCATCACCCATCCTCTTGAGGTGGGCAAGTGTCACCTTTGTCTCCGTGGCAAAACTCTATTTAGTCCCTGATTCTTAAATCTTCATTTAAACCTGAAACTTGAAAAGACTCTTTGCATTTCTTCAGTATGATGATTTTCCCCTTTTTTGGTGATACATATAACTGATCTTTTCTGAGGCTTTTAAAATTTCTGGACTCTGTGGCTTCCTACAATAATAAGTCCTTCAGACTAATTGTGCACCAAGTAAAAGAATCTTTTGGTCACTTGTAGGTTTTTTGGTCATATTAATAATATTTGATGCTTTGTAATGAGTCCCCTGAAGACTGTGTTCATACCCCACTGAGATGGAAGATACCTCTACAGCTGGGCTCTTCAGCAGATGCTGATCTTTGCTGAGCTGTCTTTGAGGTCCTGCCAGCTCTGAGAAGGGAAAGGAAGAGAAAGGGCTGGACCATATTCAGAAGCAAGGAGTCCCTTGGAGAAGAGCCTGGAGGTGGTCCTGAGACACAGCAGAGGCTCAGAGGGTGCCCCTTGCCCTGCTCCCTGAGCAGTGGGCTGCTTTCCCAAGGAAACCCTTGAAGTGAGCAGAGTGAGGGCTCTGACAGCCACCCATACCTGAGGCACTGCAGCTTCCCACAAGACTGTTCAGAAGCAAGAAAAGTCACCTATGAATGTTAAGCTTAAAAAAGCAGCAGCGCTGATGAGTATTTTTGGCACGAACTGAAGAATCCTTTTGTTCCAGCTACAGCCCACATGCTGATTCAGCTCAGCAGCTCTCCTCTTCTGTTCTTTTCCTTTCCCAGAGCTTTCTTAAACACCCCTTCTAGGTTGCTGTTTTCTTCCAGCCTGCTTCAGTTATGTTTGGTAATGATGGCTCATAAAAATATTGGCACATACTCTCAGCTGGTGGCAGTAGTCTGTAGGAGCATGCTATCAGTCAGGATATGACTCTGTTCTTTTTTCATGGTTTTGCTGTATTTATTTGATCTCATCTACAATAAAGCCTTTTGATACTGCTGAAGTGATAGAAAGGCATCATATGGTAAATGGTAATCAGGCTTTCCAATATGAAATGGTTTGAATAAATTTGCTTTGTGGAGTCTATCCAGAGCTAAATTCTGCTGTAATTTGCCACTGAGGCAGTGCCCAGACTGCTCAGCTCTGGCAGGTGAGATGTTCCTGGGACAGAGTGTGTGGTGTCACCCCTACACAATGCACTCTGTCCCAGGCTGACTTGCCGACCTGGAGCCCAGAAAAAAGGCAATTTTAAGTAGAAATGGTTCCTGTCTAATTCTTTCCTGCTTAACACTCTTTATTTACAAAATGATAGCTGAAACTATTATTTTATTTATACTGAATACACCAGTATTGCATATAAAGCCAGAATCACAACTCACTGCATGCTGAGGTATCTAATACCTTGAGTGGCTATTTATGCCTAAATAAGTGGGGAAAAAGAAAACCAAAATATTTTTGGGAAGCATATAAGGGAAAGGATAAAGACAATAGTCAGAACATGCTGTAGAAAAAAGGAGGATACATATTTAAGAACCCAATCTTGACCAGAATTTAAATATCCTCCCAAATACTCAAAAATTCCCTGCAACAGTCCTGTTTTCATCCCCAGGAGTAATTTATTTGAACAGCACACATGAAGAAGCTGCATTTTTACTGTCTGGGCTCTGTATGAGAACTGAAGGGGACAAAGCACCTGAATAACAAGCACTGGATCACTGAAGTGATGAGGTGAGGTCCCTGTGAAGGTCACTCAGTGCCCAGCAGAGCTGATGTTTGCCATAGAGGTGTCCTCAGCTGCTGTGTCCAAGAGCATCCACAGCAAATGAGGCTGGTTTATATAATTATATATTCATACCATCATACCAGAAGGGATTTTTTTAGTACTAGTTTACCTCACCTGGCTTGGAGCCTGGAGCCACAAGGGAGCTGTTTCCTCCGTGGCAGGTGGCATCGAAGGTGCTCCAGGGACATTCACTGCATTTCAAGCCCCAAGTGATAATGTTGTGATGTGTTTATTTGGTTCCATAATGCAAAACAAAAATCATCCTATACAAAACTTCAGGCACAGCAGTCAGTACTTTTTATTTTCTCCATTTTTTCTGACCCTAAACCTGCAAAATTGTTTCAAATTGTTACCAAAATGGAACTTTTGTTTTCTTTCCTTTCTCTTCAGGTTTATTAAGCTCCTTTAGGAGTATAGAAAAAGTGTTAAATACCAACACATGTATAGCTGAGACGGATTTCTTTTTTGTATTCTTATTTCTCACATGGAATATTTTATATGTTGAATAATGAGTTGTGTTCTGTGTCTGGCAAGACTTGTGTCCATACACTCTCAGCCCAAACCACAATGACAGAGCACTTCCACCACATCCTCCTCTCACTCTGCCACTCAAAAACCTCTGCTGCTGCTAATTCAGGCTGACTTTTCATTGCCAGTGGCCATGGATCCACATTGTGCCTGTTCTGCAAGGAGGTAAGTGCTGGGTAATTTCACATCATGCCAAAACCTTAGAGGAGGCTGGCAGAAAGCCAAAAAAAAAAAAAAAATTGAAAAAAAAAATAAAAAAAAGCTAAGATCTCAAACAAAAAGTAAGTTTGTTCGAAAGCTTGGCTAGGAATTCAATGAAGGGGAGCAAGAAGTGGCTGTGGATGTGCTGGAGATCTTCCACTGGCCAATTCCTGAGCTCAGCTGCAGCTGCCTGGAAACCTTGGGCACCTTGAAGCTGAAATTGCTGGTGCCTGTTCACTGTGGATCCCCACCAGTACCCATGGAACCTTCTCTGAAAGGCTGGAGGGCTGCTCTCCATGGGCTTCCCAGGGAGCCTGAGGGGAGAGGGAAAGAAATGAAAATACTGGTCCAGCCTTGGGAACACAGCTTCTGAGGACTCGTCTTTTCCAATTGCCACACCCTGAAGGACACTTCCCCACAACCTCCTGGATGAATCCATATAAAGTCAAAGCTGAGCGTCTGCTTTGTGTTGACATGCTGTTGTTGGGGTTTTTATTATACTTATTTTCTGAAGAAAGGTTTCTTTTTCTCCTGAAAAATGTTGTGAGGAATTTGAAATGCAGATTTCAACCAGCTTTATTTCTTATCTGATGTCCTTTCATGGCACTGCTGTGCCATTGTCAGAAATGTATGATCACATCTTGAGGAAAAAAACTTACTGCCAGAGTCTGTTGATTCTGTGTAACTATATTAAAATATTGGAAAATACCTTGGCACTGATGACTGATTTGTTTGTTTGTTTTCCTTCTAAAGCTGGAAAAAGGGTGAAGTGGACTGACTATTTTCTCCTTCTATTGTTTAGAATAGTGACTGACCTTTCTTTGGAATGGGAGATCTAAAAATGGCATTCCCTGCTGGTGACAGGAGGGTGTTTGAGATGCAGGCTCCAGCCCAATCCTCTCCTCAGACGTGGGAGTAAGCTATTTCTATTGAACAGTAAGAGGGATTAGATGCAGAATGGCATTAAAAGGGAGAGAGTAATGCAGAAGCATCACTGTTGTTTCTTGAATGTAATTTTAAGCAAATGACCTTAAACTGCTCACATGCTTGAAAATAATCTCTGTTCTGCTTGGGTAGTGTTTCCACCGTGCTTTTTATTTGCAAGTGCATATGAATAAGACAGATCCTGGATTTTAATTTTTTTTTTCCTACTTTCTGTCAAGCTAGCAATTCTTTAAAAAACAAGTCAGAAGTTGCAATGAAGATGTTTTCAGGAAGGATCCTGGCATGGAATGACGTGCCAAGAAGCAGTGGTGGCTGTGCTGGTGCTGCTGGGCCTGGGGAGGGCACTGGCAGGGGCTGTGGGGTCCAGGAGCAGCAGGTCCCCTCCAGCTGTGCCACAGCAGGTGTGCCACACAGGGTGGGCATGGTCACAGCTGTGCTCATCCCCTCTTTTGGGCTGCAGGAAGAGGCATTTCTCCAGAATTACAAGGAGTTCATTGGGGCTGTTCTCCTCAGTTGGGAATTTGGGGGGTGAGGAGAAAGGCCAGGCCACAGGCAGGGAGGTCACAGTGCCCTCGTCCCTCTCAGCCACTGCCCAGGGGCAAGGGTGCCAGCCCAGCCCTGTCCCACAGAGTCCCCGCAGGGTCCCCTCTCCTGGCTGGGATGGATCCCACACCAGGCTGGAAGCAGGACTGGGCACGGAGCTCCCAGAGCAGTGGGAATGAGTGGATGGCTGAGAATCCATCCCAGGCTGGCACAGAACCTGCAGCTCCCAGAGCCCTGAGATCCACTGAGCCCTGAACTGCTCCCCGACCCTAAACTGGGGCATGCACAGTGACAGCAGCATGGCAGGGGCTTGGGGAGGCACTCAGCCCATCACAGTCACTCTGTGCCCCAGGAAAGGACAGGCACAGCCCAGAGAGCTTTGCCAGGGCAGCACCTTAGGGCTCCATCAGACAGCAGCACTCACAGCCAGGAGTACCAAAAGATCCTCTAAGTGCTTTCTCCCCAGTATTTTACTTTAGAGTAAATATAATAATATTATAATAGGCTAAATATGATAATATTATAATATAATAATAATAGAATATAGTAATACTTTAGAGAGTATTTAGTTTTAGGTAAAACTGAAAAAAAAAATCATCTGTAGAAACAAATCAGATGTATAGAAGCAGGGCAATGAAGAATATATTTTGATAAATTTGATGACTCCAGTTTCTTAAAGGAAAAAGGGGGACAGGTGGAGAAAGGAAACCGAACTAGATTTTCAGGTGAGGAAGCATTCAGTGACTAAGTTCAGTAGAAATAATAGTTAGCCATACTTTTGGAACTGTCTTAAGAGTTCCATTTATATATTTTCAAAGTGGATAATTTCAATTCTTCAAATTATTGAGCATAAAATACCTTGACATTTACCTAAATGTTAAGAAGATTGTTAAAAAGGACTTAACTGGATTTTTTTAGTTTGGAGATGAGAAGGCTCAGGAGGGACCTCATTGCTCTATAGAACTACCTGAAAAAAGGTTGTAGCCAGGTGGGGGTCGGTCCCTTCTGCCTTGTTCCAAGTGAAAGGATGAGATGAAATGGCCTTAAGTTGCACCAGGAGAGGTTCTGATTATATATTAGAAAAAACCCTTTCACTGGAAGAGTGCTCAGGCATTAGAATAAGTTGCCCAGGAAGGTGGTGAGGTTGCTGTCTCTGGAAGTGTCCAGGAGGCCTCTGGACGTGGCACCTGGCTTTAGGGGTGATTATGGTGGGGCTGGGTTGGTGCTTGGACTGGATGATCTTGATTCTATGAATCTGTAAGTACTGTGAAAGTGGACTAAAATATTCTGTTCAGGCTGAAGGCAAATATTAGGCAAGTCTTAAACTGTTTTAGAGATATGTATGTTCAGCTGAAACAAAACACAAATTTTAGGTCAATATTCTCTCTTAAAGAGAACAGAAGATTACACTCACTTCCCTTTCCTGCTGATAGCTTTAGCATCCCTATTTCCATAGGTTTTCAGCCGTCCCCAGGGAGCCTCAGCTCTGTTCCCAGTAACCCCTGGCAGGCTGCAGGAGCTGTGGTGGCCTGAGCAGTGTGTCTGGGCAGAGGTGGGGTTTGGTGTCCCAGCAGGAAACAGAGAGTGCAGGTGGAGCTCGCTGCATCCATGTACCATCCACTTGTTGTGAGGATTGCAGAGATGGTGCTGTTTGTAGAAGCCAAGGGATGTTGTCAAACTTTCTGGTGGAATCCATGATGGGGTGAGAAGCTGTCTGGGTGCAGGGTGCTTGCAGCAGCAGCAGCAGCAGATGGGAGCAGCAGTGAAGGCAGCGAGAGGCTGAGTCAGAGCGGGATCCTGCTTTCACCTGTTCCTGCTCCTGTGCCTGCAGGGTTTCACACTAACCTGGCAGATGGAGGCTGGTGCTGTTTAAAATACCCTTGAAGCTTTTCTGCCTCTCATTTTGAGAAAGGTGGAGGCTGTGCATCCTCAGAGCTGTGCCTCTGAGGGGACATTTGGCAATGACCTGCTCCTGAGTGCTGTTCTTGCTACTCAGTGCAAAGACTTGATGTGCTTGCAGCCCCATCCAGGGCTGCCCACCATCCCTCCTGTCTCCTCATGTGTGTCTGAACTTTTTTGTATCGTGGTTATGTCAATTAAACTCGGAGAATTGGGTTCCAACGACACTTGGCTTCTGACACACCATTTCAAAGGCAGTTACTAACCAAGACACAGCCACAAGCTGATGTTTCAGCACTTTCCACCTGCCACAGCTACAGGAGTTGGTGATAACTGAGGCACAAAACCCTTGTTTTCCTTACAATTTTTCTTCAGTCAGGATATAAATCTTCTTGACAAACAGGACTGATTAGGAGTATATTTTTTAGCAAGATAGAGCACCCATAGTGCTCCAGGAAATCATGAAGCATTAGACCCCACAGGTGAGTCGTCAGTACATCAGAATAATTTTTTCTGTGAAAAAAGAAAAAAGTTCTAGAGATGAAAACTACCCTGATTAGCCAAATAATCCTTAGGAATGACCCCAGAGAAATGGGGCTCCTGGCTCCCCTCCCACAATTATATACAAATCCCGTTTATAAGATTTTTTGTTAATATTATTCCCAAGTTTACACTTTTTTTTTTCCTCCAAGAAACAAAGCAGAAAATATGGTGTTATTGTGGCATTTACAATTTTGTCATAGCAGGAATTTTTACTTGCTGGTTGGCAGATAGCAATGTAACAGCATCATGATACATTGCTATAGATGGCTTTTACTGCTTCTGTTCATCTTCTAGATGGTATTTTTTTCACTACCTTTACAGGAGTCAGTCACAGACCCTCAGTGTTTATTTCAAGATGAATTAAAATGTTATTCTTTGGAGAATTTTCTACTTCCCTCTCATGTCAGCTGTGGTGCCTGTTCCCCCTGCTGAAAGGAAGAAAGCTGTGCTGTGAAAATGTTGGATGGAGTTAGTCATTCAAACTGACTTTGCATTTCAAACTTAGACACTTGCATTTCAAAATTTATTTCAAAAAATGCTTTAAGCCAGGTTTTTTTTTCTTACTTGCAAACATCAGTGGGTTTTTTTGATGTATTTCTTTACCAAAATCCAGTAAGAGTTTGTACTGTATCATTATTGACAGGTAAATAAATAATACAAATTTGTCAGACATAAGAAATTAAATGAATTTGAAAATAAAATTAAAGTGCTTTGAAAAGGCAAATTCTGCATTTAAAATTGAATATTCTGAGTATGTTACATGTAGAAACTTTCATTTCAGTGCTTTTCACTTTGTAGGGTTTTTTCCCACTGTGAATTCTGAAGAAAAATAAGAAAAATAAAATAGCAACTGCTAGTAGAAAATTGTTTCAACAAAAATATTCAGCTGATCTGAATTTCCAGTTCATAATATCAGGTGGTTTAATTATTTGTTTGCCTTTAAAACATTTTTTTTTCCTCAGTGAAGTTCCTCACACATTGGTAAGTCAAGGAAATTATCTCCATTAAAAAAACCCTTAAACATCAGATACCTCTAATCCCAAAGCACCCAAAAGAAAAGAGGAGCTGACCGATGGATAGGAGCTGTGTTGTCTTTCTCTGGCAGGAAAGAGAGAGCTGTCACAGGAGCAGGTTCCTCTGCATATTCCAAGAAGTGTCTTCCAACCAAAAAGCCACTTGTGCTCTCCAAGGGGTGCTGGGAAGGGTCAGCCTGAGGCTGGGCAGCCCAGGGTCCCCTGTGTCCCCTCTGTCCCCTCTGTCCCCTCTGTCCACCCTGCCCGTGGTACCCTGGAGGAGCCAGCACAAGGCGTGCTGCTGCCCAAGGATGCTCCTGGGTGTGGGGTTAAATATGAGGCTTTTGAGGCTTTTTGAGCTTGAAATCCCTTAAAGAGAGTTAAAGCAGGGTACTTGGCACAGGGCACCAAATGTGGGGTTAATTTTTTGGTGCTCTAGGCACTATTTGTTGGGTTGTTTTTTTTAATGAGCTAAGCAGTTAATAGTTGTTATAAAGTTGTTTTTTGTAAAAGCACATTAGTTTTAAAGGTAAAAGTTACAGACATTAAAGTTTATGTTAGGTTTTGGTATAGAGTTTTAAATAGAAGCAGAAGCTGGTTTTGATTTTTGGTTTTAGCAGGGCTGATGTTGCTGCAGCAGCTCTTCTTTTCTTTGGGTGATGATGATGGTGGCGAGAGAGCGGGAACAAAAGTAAAAGTAAAGTGAAAGTAAACGGTGAAAAGTACTAGCTCTTTTTAATGCATGTTTTTATATAGAAACTTTTTAATAAGTTAAGACATAAACTTGAACTACTACTTTTTAACTTATTAGAATTTTAGTTTTTTAGCACGCTAGGTTACATATAAACTTCATATATGGTCTCTCTTGTTTTATTTGAAAAATGTAAGCAATATTTTTACTATTGTTTTATTATGTTTAAAACTATGTTCTTGGAGCTTCCATGGAAACTCTAATATCTAGAACTATGTTTTTCAACTTTTACTAGAACTTGCACTTTTACTCTGGCATCTGAGACTTTTTACTTACTAAAGGTACTTAAAATTTATTTTACTTGCTTGCTTATTCTAAAACTTAAATTTACTCTTTTACTTTATGTGTGAGTGGCTTAACATACTTCAATTTATTTAAAGGTTTTGATTTAATCTCTGCACTCTGATTTCTCTCTGAAGAATTCAGAGAGACTCTTGACTTGCTGACTCCAGCAGCTGGGATGTCCCCATGGGCAGGAGGGACAACGACATGAGCTCGGTGGGACAGAGGAATGGGCTGGCAAGGAGGGGCTTGGGAGCCAGGGCTGCTTTGAGAGCCTGAGCGCTCCGGTGTGACAGCCAGGCAGGAATCAAAGTGCCCATCAGGGAATCACACGAGTGCAGCAGCATCCCTGCTCTGACCCTGCCTTCAAAGACACCCCCGAGCTGCCTCCTCCTCCTCCTCCTGTGCAGGGCACAGCCGAGCCTCACACAGAGCACAGGCACTGCTGGGATGGGACAATAGGATAATGGGATGGGATAATGGGATAATGGGATGAGATGGGATGGGATAATGGGATAATGGGATGGGATGGGCACCAGGGCCTCCAGCTGCCCATCTGGGGGTCCTTTGCAGCACCCAGCCAACTTATATGACCAATGTTGACTTCTTTCCTTTTTTCTTGCTACAAACACAGTCATACAAAACCATACAATTAATGGATTTGGTACTAAGGCCCTGGAATTGCACATAAAAAGGTCTGGAAGGAGATTGTTGGGACTGTCCCAAGCTACCCTAGTCAGTTGTTCAGGTTGAAGCAGTGGAAGGCAATCCCAGGCCAACCCAGCTTGCAGCAGCTGGGGGATGTTCCCTTCTGCCATCCCTGAGCAGTCCCACAGCAGTGCCATGGGATGCCCTGGGAACACACCACTCCTAGACACACACTTTTGGCTGGGATGGAGTTAATTCTCCTTTTAGTGAGGAGTTGTGTGGTATTTAACTGCTGAGTGTACTTCAGCATTGCCTTGTTCTAAGAGCTCCACTAGAAATGACAAAGCACAGCCTAAATATATTCCCTTAACTTCCTTTCAAGCCACATTCTTTGAAATTAGAGTTTTGCTGGTACCACCTTAATGCAATGAAGTTTTCAAGAAAAGAAGGTCACAGTGCTTGAGGAGCTCTGAGGTTTAACACCCTGGGTTTCTGTCCCTGGCAGCACGAGGAGAGCTGCCAGTCACAGGTGCACTCCAGCATCATGCACACACTCATGGGTGTCAGTGCACGTCATGCTCCTCTGTCATACAGGAAAAATGTTGCCTTTCAATCTCACAAAGTGGTCTTTAATAAAATATCTCAGGTTTTCAGAGCAGATGTGCATTTGTCCACCCACCTGCAGCCTCTTCACTGTAAACTTCCCCTTGTACTACCCTGGACAGCAGCCCCTGCATACATCAGGGAATGGAAACAGCTCCCCTTACCCTGCGTGTGTGCAGCCAGAAAACACCAACCCTCAGCACAGTGCTGCCTAAAGCCACAGTGTCAAACATCTGTGTTAACTCTCTGGGGACATGTGAAGGGTAATATCTGACTGCAGAAAGTGCTCAGGACATTTGCATTCAGCACCTATATGAACACACACACCAACATTACTCAGCAAACATCGCCAGGGAGCTCCAAGACAACGAGGCTAAATTTAAATTGTGCATGGTTTATCGATACACTGTTTTGGGCTTTATTGTAGCTTTCTGTGTATTTATGGCTGGCTGTGTCTCCTCACAGTCCATACACAGATTTGACCTGAGCTGGCACCAATGAAAGCCTGTGAGAGCAGTCATTAGTCTTGTACAGTTAATAAATATTCTCATTCTCTCCAGGCTGTTGCAAAGGCACTAATGATTCATGTCTTTTGAATAAAACATGTCACTACTGTCCATCTTGGATCACAGGTAATTACAGCTCTCATTGTCACCATACAAATGCTCTTGTAGGGCAGTTCATGTATTGTGAAGGATGGCTCAGCATTGATGTCAATACTTTCTCTGCAATTTTAAAGCATATCAAATATTAAAATGCAATTAGAGTCATTACAAAGTTTTAGAAGAACGGCTTTCCACTTCCAGTCAATCACACAGGCTTTGGAAAGTGAAGAATTGCGTGAGTTTTAGGAAACTTGAGGTCACAAATTTGGGTTTCAGCAAATATTTTCTCAGTGATAGAAATCATGTCTTTATCTATAGTTTAAAAAAACCCAAAAACCCTAGAAGCTTCACAAGACTTTGCAAACATTCTGCCAATGCCATTTCATCAAAAAGGAATTATTTAGAGAAGAAGTTCAGTGTGTTGGATATAACAGAGTTATAGTTTTCTGGCTCCCTCCATGAAAACAAGTTCAAGGCCAATGATGGAAATTGCAAAAATTAAATCTAGAACCAGAAATTTCATGACAAAACAGCTAAAAAGCAGCAACCTTTGTACACTTCCTTCCCTTGAACAATGGTTGCCAGTTATTTGTTAGTGAGAACAAGAGGCTTCCCATCACGTGGCTTGGCTTGGCCAAGTTCCAAATTAAATAATTGTGCTGCAGCATCCTTGGCTTCCCTGAGAATGGCTTTGGATGCCAAGGAAAAGGTGAAGGGAGTAACAGCCCCATCCCATGCATCTCAGCAGCTGAGAGGAGGATGAGGGCTGAAAGCCTGAGGGACTCCAGATTCAAAGGCAGGAGCCCCTGTGGGTGCTCAGGCACTGCCTGTCTCCAGCATCCTGGTGCTGTGCACATCACTGGGCACAACAGCACAACAAACTGCTCTGAGCTGCTCACTGCACTCAGCTCTCCCTGCTGAGGGCCCACAGGGTGGTCCTGGCAGCCCAGCCACAAGGGTGTCTGAAATAATAAATGATGGATAGTAATGGATAAATCCATCTCTGGCCATGTTTGAGGAGCTGCAGCAGCATCACAAGCCAGGCTGTGCCAGCCCAGGGTGGCTGCTGCCCTCTGTCACAGTGGCCCTGGCAGGGTGGCCCAGGGCTGTGTCTGGAGCTGCTTCTTGCTGACCTCCAGGGATGGGAGATCAGCCGCTCTGTGAAAACTCAGCCCCAGGACTCGCTACAATTTATTACATTTTCATGCATTATGAAACCTAAACTCCATCCTGAGGCGATTCCTGCGCAGGAGCGAGTGAAGATGGAGCTGAAGGAGACATCAAATGCTGTGTGAGCCAGGAACCAAGTTAGTGCAGTCAGGGAAGAAGATGACCTTCATTGCCTGTGCCATTAGGCCACTATTGAATTTCTAGTCCTGCACTATATTTTTTCACCCAGTCAATTAACAGAAACAGGCAGACCCTGATTTCTCATGCATTTAAAATATTCACAGGCCTGTGACACTTGGTTTTCAACAGCTTCATGCAAAGCGTGGCCTATAGGTATGATATGTATCAGCTGAAGTTCATTCCAAGTCCATCTAGTATGTAGTGGCAGCTTTCATTAGGCTTTGGCATGAAGAAGCTTCACAGGAGATAGGAAAAGAAAGTGAGAAAATTATGAAGTTTGACAGTGATTAAAAGTTTTAGCTAACCCCTTCCTTTGGTAGTAAAGAGCCATTAATCACAGGTGGATATGGATTTGTATAGTGCTCAGCAATGACCATGAAGGAAATAATGCTGACTCTCCTGAAAAAGATAAAAATAAAACATTACAAGGTTAAGGATCCTCTCTGAAGTGCTCAGAGGATCTCGCAGGTCCTTGGCCCTCTCAGTCACTGGGAGAGTGCTGCTGCCCTGAGTGTGGCTGCTGCCACCTTCTCTTCTGCTTTCCTTGGGATGGGGGTGGGCTGGGGATCAGGAGCCCAGCAGCCCTGGTCTGAGAGCTCCACTGCAGCTCCACTGCAGCCCCACTGCCAGCTCCACTGCTAGCTCCACTGCAGCTCCGCTGCTAGCTCCACTGCAGCCCCACTGCAGCTCCACTGCCAGCTCCACTGCCACCTCCACTGCCAGCTCCAGTGCAGCTCCACTGCTAGCTCTACTGCAGCCCCACTGCTAGCTCCACTGCAGCTCCACTGCCAGCTCCGCTGCAGCTCCACTGCAGCCCCACTTCCAGCTCCACTGCCAGCTCCACTGCAGCTCCACTGCAGCTCCACTTCCAACTCCACTGCAGCTCCACTGCCGGCAGCTCCACTGCTAGCTCCCCTGCAGCCCCACTCCCCCCCCACTGCCAGCAGCTCCATTGCCAGCTCCAGTGCAGCCCCACTACCAACTTCAGTGCAGTTCCACTACCAACTCCATTTCCAGCCCCACTGCAGCTCCACTGCCAGCAGCTCCATTGCCAGCTCCAGTGCAGCCCCACTACCAACTTCAGTGCAGTTCCACTGCAGCTCCTCTGCCAGTTCCACTGCCAGCTCCACTGCAGCCCCACTACCAACTCCAGTGCAGCTCCAGTGCAGCTCCAGGGCACCCCTCCCCTGCTGCTCTGCTGGGGCTCACCTAGCACACAGAAAGCTGCCTTCATGCTCATGGGGTTTTTCGCAAGATATCCCTTACCTTGTGTTGAACAGACATTTTTCACATTTAGGAGAAGTTTTAGCAAGGACAAAATTCCCAAGGTGTGCCTTTAACCAGGCTCCAGTGCTGTCCCTGCAATCCAGGCTGGTGTTTTCACACGTACACCGTGTGCACAGCCCTGCTGCTGTGCTTCAAAGGGAGCAGCCTGAGAGATAAATGAAACCTCTCATCTGGGATAATCACTCTCATCTTTAAGAAACCCAGTGAAAGCTGAGGGCATGTGGAACCTGAGTGTGATGAATTGGGGGAAAAGTTTGTGTCAGCTAATTAAAATCACTTACCTTGGAGCAGGACTGCTGTGATGAGTTAACAGTTGATTTAAAACCATATCAAATTCTCTGGGTTTGGTGCATGAATTTAGCAGAGACAGCTTGGTAAACTAGTTAATTAGATTCTCTTTCTACCTCCACCCACTTTTTCCATCAAAAGCTTTACATATATTGGACAATTGAATCAAGAATTAACTGTTGCATAATTTCTGTAGGCATTTTTATAGAAATCAAAGTATATTCCAGCTTATTCTAATTCCTGGCTAATTCCAGTAAACTAATTTCCAGACAGGATAAAAATAGGGAGCAGTGATAACATCCCATTGATAATGTTGTTGTTTGGGGTTTTGAATTTTAAAGTGAACATTAATTTAAGATGATTACATGTTCATACATTTTTCATTGGTACTATTAAAAAAAATAACATTTCTGTTGCTTACAGACTCACCCAGCAACACTTTATTTTGCAGTCTTACAAAGGGAGAGAAAAAGCCTCAGCTTTACACAAATACTCAGATAGACTTTTTTTTTCAGTGCATTTTGCACTGAATGAAACATTTTTCCTGAGAGAAATCTGTGGTTCTGCAACAGTGATTATTTCACCTTGGTGTTTTCAAAAGGTGCTGTGGAAAATGTTAAGAACATAAAGTACCACTTAAACCTTAAATTACCTCATTTAGCTAACTTGAGTTCTGAAATTATATTTTGCTGCTGTGGTCCTCTTTTCAGTCTTTAATTCAGCTGAGACTGCTCAGACATTATGAATTCACACCAATATATTTCACAGACTATCTTTGGGGAGATGGGCTTTTAGAACAGCTGCATTTTTACATCCTGTTTATGCCTCCTGTATTTGGATTTAATACAACATTTGGATGGGGAGATGCCACTGCCCTTATGGCAAGGACGAAAGACTCATTTCTGCTGTTGGTCCATCCTGGTGCACTGCCTGCAGAGAAAAACTTCCAGGCTCTCACACAGCTACACAGACTGCAAAATATGGGTGCCTTCAGTGCAATTAATATATTTTTTAATAATTCGCTGCTGTGTTCATAGAAGAAAACTTAAATTCTTCAATAGACACCAGTGAATGTAGACATCTGCTTGAAGTGAAGTATGTAGGGCCTTCCTGCATTGAGGTGCTGATAGGCAGAAGTGACTGAGAGGCTTGGTCTGAAAATGAAAGAGAAGTCTGCATTTTCTGATCAGACACACATTGGCACTGCCTTTCAGTAAAGTTTTTGACAGAAATAAACTCTGACATATGACCTGTATTTCAAACTTAGGTATAAGGTAGTTTTATGAGAATTCAGACCTTCCCTGAATCCAGGGAAAAATTATCCCAGCCATTGTCTCCAGTGCTTCAGTGACTGATTTTGAATGTGAGATTAAAAAAAATTCTAGAAGTGGGAGAGAAATGTTTATGTGAGCAAATATCCGAAACAAAAATGAAACTGTGTCACGGGAAATAAACCCAAAAGGCTGGGAAAGGCAGGTGCTCAGCAGTGTAGTGTTCATTAACTTCTGGTGAGTAGGAATTAAAATTATCAACCCCATCTAAAATGCTGTGAGTAGAAACATCAGGCACGGCCGATCCTCTGGCCTCTGCCACCCCCTCTAGGCAGTGTGCATCCAGAGGAGCTGGATCCAGGGGAGATGCATCCAGAGGAGCTGGATCAGGAGGAGATGCATCCAGAGGAGATGCATCCAGAGGAGCTGGATCAAGAGGAGATGCATCCAGAGGAGATGGATCAAGAGGAGATGGATCCTGGGGAGATGCATCCAGAGGAGATGCATCCAGGGGAGATGCATCCAGAGGAGATGCATCCAGAGGAGCTGGATCAGGAGGAGATGCATCCAGAGGAGATGCATCCAGAGGAGCTGGATCAAGAGGAGATGCATCCAGAGGAGATGGATCAAGAGGAGATGGATCCTGAGGAGCTGCATCCAGAGGAGATGCATCCAGGGGAGATGCATCCAGAGGAGCTGGATCAAGAGGAGATGCATCCAGAGGAGATGCATCCAGAGGAGATGGATCTGCATGGTGCCCTCTGGAGCTGCCCCCAGTGCTGACCAAAGCCCTCTCCATGCCACAGTGAGAAGTCTGAGCCCCCAAACCAGGAGCTGCCCAAGCCCCTGCCCCTCTCCCTGCCAGTGTTTGCCATGTGCACTGGAAGGACTCATTAACACAGAGCTAATGATGCCAGGCTCGTAGTAGGAAATCTAAGTGGTCAAGTAATGTCAAAATTAATTTGTTCCTTTATATGATTCATCAGATGAATCACCAGACCTTTCAATTTACAATTCACCTTTATGATTTATTTTGGTTTTGTCACACTGCTGTTAAAGACACTCCTGCTCCCTGCACACACCAAGCTAAGAAAAATACATTACAAAAGCCTCAGCTGTTAAGTAGTAGCGTGTTGATAAAATGACTGAACAGAGCAGATGGGTTCCCACCACTGTGCCTGTTGGCCCAGGGCTCCTGGTAAATATAGAAGAGCAATTTCTGTCATCCTGTCAGGGGTATTTATATGCTGCCAGTCACCATCCTATCAAGGGCAGAGTACTATTAACATTCTCCCCCAGTGTGTTTTTTCTTGATCACTGAAAAGCTTTGCTGTGGCATGCCAAAAAAGTCATGTAAAATGTTAAATGGTAAATAGCTTAAATAAATGTAGGGTACTGACCCATCCAGACACAAAACACTGGTCCTCTCTACCTTCCTCCTGCCAAGAGGCACAAAAGAAATCTGAGTTTCTGAGGGAATACCTTCAGATATGGTGCTTATTGGAGAATGATGGGGAATGACAGAAGGAACTACTACTGGAGAGAAGGTAAACTGGAAGTTTTTATTCATTAAACAATCACATAAATACCATTTTTAAATCAGGTAATAAACAATATTTCCTTTCACCACAACCTTTTAGTGCTCATAATACCTATGACCAGGTAACAGTGAATGTAAGAGGTCAGCAGAGTGCAAGGAGGGCTGGAACTGCTGAAGCAATGAGGACAGGCCACACAGCACCTACAGCTTATGAGAGTTTTTTCTTTAAATTAAAAAAAAAAGGAAAAACCATCACTGTGCATGTACTCATCTCAACACTTAATCATATTACTTTCAAGTTTGCAAACATCCAAAATCCCCAGAGACAAAAATAAGGAGTCATAGGCTTTTAAAGGAAAGAAAAATTTTAAACAATAAAAGACACAAGTCCATTGCTGTGTTCTATTCTATGGAAAGTACAGAGACCTGAATTTATATGAGGCTCAAAAATATAAAGATTGTGCTCTGGAGCTGCACCTAGAGCCTTCTGCCAGGGCTTCAAGAGCAGCTGGGCAGTGGAGCAGTGCTGTGCTGGAGCACAGGGACACCAGGGCAGCCCAGGCAGCTTCAGCTGTGCCAGGGCTTGGATGGAATTCCTGTGACTCAGAGACACTTGGGATGCAGATCCTGCCCAGTGTGGTGCTGGCAACAGCACTGCTGGGTCAGGGAGCAGAACCCAAACCAGGTGGCACTGCCACCATGACATCTGGTGGTGCCCATTTAGGACTGGCAATTGCCCATTCAGAGGTTTGGGGCACAGCAATGGTTTTTAATTGCATCTGGCACAAAGATGTTCCCAGTGCCCCTCCCAGGGCCGTGGTGCCAGGGCAGGGACACCAGGGTGAGCAGGGCTGTGGGGAGGGACAGTGGCTGCCCCGGCCCTGCAGTGACAGGGGGTGGCCCTGGGGCATTCAGCATGGTGCTGCCTGCCAGGGGCTGGCTGAGGGGCAGGATGTGCAGGACAATGAGCCAGACTCTGCAGGCCTGGCTCTGCCTTGCTCCGGGGTTTGCAGGCAGGGCAGTGCCCTGGGCTGGCTCTGCCAGCACACCCTGCCCGTGGCAGGACATGGCTGGGGACCCACACTGGAGCCACCACAGGGGCAGGAGAGGGGGTCACAGCACTGCCACTCCTTTCTGGGGTCATGGCTGGGGTCCTTGCAAATCATATTAGAGTCATCCGTGGTTTAACAAGTCATAGGTGGATTTTTATTTTGCCCTTCCTTCTCCTCCCTCTGCAGGAAGCTGCTCTCCTGGCTCCTGAGGTTCTCTTCCCACTCCTCTTCTGTACAGCAGCTTTGTCCTGCTCATAACAAACTCTAGAAGGGCCGTTTTATTTACTTACTCCTGAAAGTAATTTCTCAGGACTTTTACTCTCATAGCATCTTTTGTATTGATGTTATAATGAGCAGGAAAATAAATCCTCTTGGGTACAGGAAGATTTTTTCAATAAAACCTGATAACCCTTGCATATGTAAGCACTGGATTCTGTTTTGAACAGGAAAACCTACAAACTATTTTCAATTTTGATGACAGGCATGTACAAAATCAGTGGCCCCTTATCATTTCAGGACTTCAATCTGCTGCACCTTCTTCCTAGGGCAAATGTTTATGAAATAAGCTTATCCTTATCTTCTGAAACAGGCTTGCTTGTTGCAGGAATCTACTTCCTTTGCTTTTGATGACATCTTTCCATTGGCTGTAATGGAGAAACACAACTTCTGAAGTTTTTAACCTACTCAGGCATGGCATTTCTGAGAATCCACTTAATTCCTTCTCTCTTTTTATTTTTTCCTTTTTAAAACTTATTATAACTTTGCAGTCGCCTGGACTGATATTATATAAACCTGGCTAACAGGACAATGCGATTAGAAAACTTTCTTTAGCTGAAAGTCTGAATACTACTCAATTTTTTTCTAGATGTTGCTCAGTAAGAATGTTTTCCAGTTTGAATTTGCCATTTGCCTTCCTTCTTCTAGGATTCAAAAGCATCTGCTGGTTTCTAAAAGTGAAACACAGGTGCACCCACATCTCCCCTCCTCTGAAAAAAACCACTTTTCAACAAAACAAAATACCAATGAGACAAAACCAAACCAAATCAGACAGGAAAACAGAGGAATCTCGTACAGGCAATAGAACATTAGTCTGTCCGTCTCCCCCACCACCCATGTACCCTGAAAATAAACCCAGAGTGTTTCTAGAGAAGATATTTGCACAGCAATAGAAGAATTTGTGCTGTTTTGAGCCTATGCAACAAAAAACCCTTCTCATAAAACTGTTTGCTGGGGGAAGACCAGCAAAATGCTGGATTGATATAAAACATATAATACAAAAGTGCCAGTGACATTGAGATACTGCAGTGCCAGACCCTCAAAGGTGATTTAACCTGAATCTGCAGCAAGGGCTGTCTGAGCATCAGTAGCTCTGGGAGAGAATTGGGAACAGATGTTTACTAACAGCCAGGGAATGCCTGAAAGTTGCTCTCCCCAGAGAATTGTATCCATCTTCACAGCTGCTAAAACATATTCTAGCTTCCCAAAGGGAAATGCTTATGGTCCCCAGTGGCAAAGAACTGTTGAATATCATCTCTCTGTTTTTTATCTACCTGTCGAGGACAGGTAAGGAAGCAGACATGCCCATTGCTCATGGAAGCACGAGAATCCCCTTTCTTTGTAAAAATGACAGTTTCATTCAAAGGGGGGTGTGCTGTCCCCCAGCACAACTCTCAGCTCATCAGAAAGGTAAAACACGTTAGGCTGAGGGATCTGGTGTGGAAGGAGCAGGGTGCAGCAGTAGTGGGCATCAGTGGGACAGCCCATGCCAAGCTGCTGCCTGCCAGCAGAGAGCTCGGGGAGCTGAGCTGCCTGCAAGTGCTGCCTGCAAGGGTTCCTGAGCCTGGAACCCCTGTGACCTCTCAAAACCTGCTGCCCTAACGCTGAGATCACTCGTGCTGCAGCAAAGGAATGTATCAAACCTACAGATGCAGCAGTGCCAGTAACCCAAAGTGGAGGCAGACATCCCTGCAGCCTCACCAGTGTCCCTGCGCTCAAACACGGGACTGACCAAACACTCACGGCATTTCACAAAAATCATCTTCTGGTCTAGATCAGGACTTGGGAAGCAAATCCCCTCTGGAAGTGCACAGAGAAGGGCACAGGTTAATAACAGGAATGGTAGGATGTTCAGCCCTGCTCCCTGTGCCAGGCTTTCCCAGCCTCACACTGCTGAAAGGGCATCGCTTGTGACGGGCAGGAACCAGAGCTGAAGCTGTGGGCAAGCAGAGCCCAGGAAAGTGTGTTAGCCCCTAATGAGGACTGGCTGGCTCTTTAAAGACATGGCAGCATTTTTACTTTAAAAATGCTTAAACTCAAAGGTGAATTCACTATTTCTTGATCCATTATAATTGAATCTGCTCAGACACAAGTTTTATGAAACTAATTACCTACTGTCTCTACTGGAAGTAAATATTGAAGGCAAGGATAATAAACATGGGCTGAAGTGTGCTATGCAAATAATATATATAATTACCAGTTAAACCCATGCAGTCTGTTAATCACTATGTGGGTTTACATGGTATTCACAGCAAAGCAAAGGCAATGTGACAGGAGAAGGCTCTCTTTGTTTTTGTCCCTTATTGCAAATAACAATTTATGAAGAAGTATATTAATGTGTCTGTGTCTCAACACTGCAACATAAATAATGAGAAAATTTCTCTTTTGCCAAATCCCAGCTGCTTTAATCTTCCCAGGGACTGCTTTTCTAAGAGCACAGAATAAGGCTTGGGTCACTTGTACAATGCATAAGGCAGAGGGAGGTTTTTCAGAAGCAGGGCTTTAAAGAAACTCTAATCCTACCAAAGATAACAAAGTGAACGCAGTTCTGAGTGCTTCTTAAAACACTAATGGGTTTACTACTTGTTTTCCTGCATTAAGAAAAAATGATGAAGACTATATAGCTGAAGGAAAAAATACTGTGAAAAGTGAAGATAATCTGAGAAGTACCTTCATAAAAGCATTGCTCAGTAGAAAGGACAAATGCATTCCTGGTCTATTAGGGTTAAAACTGGAAAGGGATCTGAGGTGAGCAGGGAGATTCTGCATTGGGAAAGCCAGAAGGGCAAGGGTTGAGTTGAGTTTTGTTGAGTTGGGGCAGCTCTGAGCTGTGAGAAGTGTTGGCTGCCCAAAGTTTTTGGGGATTATTTCTTGGAGGAAATATATATAAAAGGGATTAAAATAATAATTTTCTTTTTCTTTCTCCCTCCCCTTTTCCTGTTGGGAAATGTTTATAGAGCTGCTCTAGATCCTGGCATATATTTCCAAACTCTTCTTGTTCCAGGAGGTTTGGCTCAGCTCTTGACCTCTTCTCAGATGGGCTGTGATTTCAGTTTCTCTCTTGACAGCAGTAGTCTTAAATAAGAAAAGCTTCCTCCCTGGCCAGGATTCTACATTTCAGGCTGCAGCGCTGTCTCCATGGCTGACCTCGTGCAGCCAGCAGCAGCTCCTGGGCAAGCAGCACAGCTGGGCTATTTTTGGCAGCACAGCTGGGATATTTTTGGCAGCCCAGGGTTCTTGCCTGGGGGGCTGGAGCCCCTTCCCCAGTGCAGAGGGGAGCTGGGACGCTGGGCCTGTGTCCTGCTGGGCTGTGGGTGCCCATTGCCCTCAGCCCTTCTGGCACTGGGAACAGGGAGCAGCAGCTCCTAAAAATATCCAAAAGGAAACAAGGGGCTAATGCTGCTGGCTTGTGAGCTGGAAAGATGCATTATTCATTGTGTGCAGACAGGAGAGGGAGAGAAGATGCCTGGCAAAGCCCCCAGAATGGCTTATTTACCCCTGAGTAAAAACTTAGGTTTGTTGAGTAGACTCCATAAATTTAGGAGGACTCCTGAAATGTCCAGATGTTTCTGAGCAGATGAATAATGTTCTCCTTCTGAAAGCTTACTGAATCTTTTATCATTTTATGCACTATTTGCATGGGCAGGTCTTGTGAAGGAATAGCAGTAAATACCAACCTCTGGTACAGCCAAAGGTATCCAGCAAGGGGGGAGAGCCAGAGACTTCCACAAAACCTAAGGATGTCCTAAGGGCGGCTGTAGTGAAGACCACTGTTAAACAGCCAGAAAATATACATTAAATTAGTGAGTCAAACCTCTCTTAGGAGTCTGGATGTAGCTGTGCTATGAGAGGGTGGTTGAGCATCACAGCCATGCCCTCAGACACAGCAGCAGGGAGAGGTGTTGCACTCTTAGGCAGCCAGGCCTCCAAGAAGGATCCTGGAGTTGAGGCAGAAATTGAATCAGCTCTCTCTGTTCAAATGATGCCACATTTTTGTCAGTTTGGAAATAGTTTCTTCTCCATGGTAATCCTTTAGTAATGCAGCTCCACTTAGACCAATTTATACTGAAAGAAAAAGATTTCCCAATGAGAGCTCTGCCAGCAGAGTAGTTCAGCAGGACCAGGTTTATATCTTTACCTTGTTTATTATCTAGAGGGTTTACACTCTCATCTGATTAGGCTCTCTGCTGTGAGATTACCTGAATGCTTAAAACAGAAAATGTCACTAACCCTGGCACTGCTGACAGGACTGGGCTGCCTCTTGGACAGTGGTTTCTGTGTTTATTGTGTTAGCTGTGTTTCTGTGTTTATTGTCCCTACATAAAGCAGCCATGCCTCTCCTCTGTCCATGCCTGCACTGCTGGGTTAGTGCCAGCCATATGAACTTAATGAATTGAGCTGGCTTCCATGCCTTTATAATGGATGCTTAATTATTCTGTGGGTTCCCTTCCAGATTGTTTTCCTCTGTTCTTGCCTAAAGACTTAGTTTACTTGAGTTCTCAGTCTCTGTGTGTGCTTTCTTCACTGAAGAAAAAAGAGCCTGTAATGATTCTGGGTGTATATGCTTGTTCCCTTTGTATGTTCATGCTTTCCTACAGCTACTCCCACATGCACATAGATATATACGTATATACATGCAGAGAGCTGTGTGCAGTAAAAATGAGATTTATCTCACTTGCTAAAGCCACCAGCAGGCATTACAGTGCTGCAACCTTGATACAGTGGTCACATTTACAGTGATGGTAAATGTGACTGACTCCAGCCAAGCCTGAGCTGACTGCTCAGGACTGATGCCCAGGAGCTGGATATGACAGAGCCTCTCTCCCCTCAGCCCCCAGCTCTCCCTTTGCTCACATGTTGCCATCCTTGCACATCAACTGGAGTGCCTACAAGCTGGCTGCAACATAACCCCAGCTCAAATCATGCCCAGGATGCAGCAACAGCACTTGTTACTGCTTTATTTTAATGCATAGCTGCAGGAGGGGGAGATGGCATCAGCGTCCATCCTTTGTGATTCAGCTGGTGCAGTGGCACAGGGAGCAGCACAGCTCCTCTTCCTCCCCCAGCTCCAACCCAAACCTCCCAAGCCAGGCTCTCTGGAATGTGGGAGTTGTTCATCACATCAATGCTTTGCTGCCATGGACCAAAGCAAATGACCATTCATAGGACATGAAGAGGAAGTCAGGGACCCAAAGAGCAAAAGAGATTCCCAGGGCAGATTTTTGGGGAAGCACAAGTGGGTGGCTCAGCAATCAGTGCATCCTTCAGGGAAAAGTGCCCTTGGGGTTGGGCACACTGTTTATACACGTCACATAACGAGCTGTCAGGTAAAAAAACTCAGGGACCAGCCTGGGATGAGAGGCAGGACCTGATGCCTCTCCTGGCAGCTCAGCTCCATCTTCCCTGCATCACCACTGACACCTCTCCCCACTTCATGCAATAACATCCCAGGATATCTGTCATTTTTATCAGTTCCTGCAGCTCAGCTGCTGAAAACTTCCTGCTAGTGTCATTTAGCCTCTCTCATCTCATAGATAGCTCCTAGCTGCTAATATATACTAACAATTTTCACAGTCGCCTGCTTTCCATCTGTTACAGCTTCACTGCTGCTTTTTTTCTAACTTCCTCTATGATCTCAGCTTGCCTTTGTTGAAGTTACACACTTTTTCATCCTTACGGTGAATTTTTGGTTTTTTGGACATCAAATATAATGTCTCTAAACAGTTTTCAGCTCTCAATCATATTTCCTTCGATGTCAATTCCTTCTTGCAGATGATTTGATTCAGAACAGCTTTCAGGCTGGTGAAAGTGGTGTTTCAGAGGTGCAGAGATGGCTGGCTGAGATTTATTTTTTTGTGGTACAAAATGAATGTAATGCAATCATGCTGTCTTGAACCCAAGTGTCTTTCAACCCATGTGGTCAATCCTTTAGCTGCCAGTGTAGTACTCCCAGAACACTGGGAGCAGCACCTTTAGAGTTACAAAATGTCATTTATCATTTCAAACCCTTCTGACATTTAACTATTATGATGTGAGTCCTTCAGCAGCTGCCTCCCCACTTGGCAACCTGCCTGAGAGCTCCGTGGTAGGCACAGGTGAGGGAGGAGCTGAGTTCTCAGATTCTTGTGTGATTTTCTGTCCTTAGCAGGCACCAGGGAACACCTGGCTTTGTCTGTTGTTCCTGAGGCCCATGAGCTGTGTGCCTCAGTGTTGTCTGACTCACATCTGGGTAATACAGCCTTTGCTCAATTATGTGCTGCTCTTTTGTTTTTATCCAGCTGGTGCTCCCCAGGTCAGCAGAACCACTTTGTGCAATTGAGTCACATGAAACTTCTGGGTTTCAGCAGCAGAAAGGTCAAATATATATTCATAAATTACCAGCTCCAGCTTTTTGTGTTTAATCACCAGACATGTAGCACCTGTGACTCACAATAAAAACAATTCTCTTTCACTCTCTCTTTTCACTTTCTTGACCTCAAGCAGAGTCAATTCAAACTTTAAATTCATCCCATGTCTCATCTGCCATCCTCAGAGGCAGAAGGTATTCCAGACTTGCCTGAGGACATTTGCATTCAGGATTATGGCTCTCAGGGAACATCTCAAGAGGAGCATCCCCAGGTGTCCCAGTCTTCAGGGCCCATGTACCTGATGTTCTTCCACCTGAGCGAGGAGCTGCAGTCCCTGGGGGTTTCTTTCTTTGCTAAGTAGGAAGGAAGTGATGCTGAGCAACCAGAAAAGACAATTACAGTGTTATGATCAATGGCAGGTCACCTAATGCCTGGGATTGGATCACAGATACAGATCTAGCAATGGGCAGAAGAGAAGCACTGAGGACTTTGCAGCACTCAGTGGAAATCCTGCATCTTTTTTATTAGGTTGATAAGAGAAATGAGGTGTTAAGTGAAAAATGTGTGCTGAAGGAATCAAAAACCCATCAGCTACTTTACCAGCAGTAATGGCTCTGAGTGAGGGGTTTGGGTGCTTAGACTAAAAGAGTCAGTAAAGAGATCAGGTCTATAATGGCACTGAGGAGCCTTCAAAGATAAATGGCAGATTTCCTATGGACTGCTGATTCCCTAAGACAGATTTCTTTCTTAGGCACTGAAAACAAAATTTTCATAGTCAGAGAATTTTTTACTGAAGTGCAAATTGAAACAGCTAAATGGTGTTTATGCATGTGTATGCATATAAATATGTATCAACTTCCTCACTTGACATGATTGCAAAAGAAATTCCCATTCTGACTTTTCACACCCACATGAGTACAGGAAGAAGGAATTTAAAGGTTGCTTAAATTTATGTATCCACTGTGAAATTCCTGAGTACTGAAAAGTACATTTTGTTGAAGAGATATGAGTGCTATGTAATTTACTGTTTGAGGGCTTCCAACTGAAATGTTACTGTACATTGTACAACACTTTTCATTGAGTGGGAGTTCACCTTGCTTATCTCTGGCCAGAAGTTTGCAGTGTTATTCTCTGTGCATCAGCTCCCCTCCACAATGGAATCAGGAGCATTTAACTGGTAATATATAAAAGTCAATTAGTGCTCAGCAATCACTAAAAGAGCATGAAGGAACTTCTTGCCTTCAACAGACAAGAATGTGATTGTTTGCTATTAATATTAATAGTATTGCTGAGGTCAATAGATCTTCAGGGATCTGAGAAGTGAGATATGCAAAATATGGAGGTATAAACCCAATGCATAAAAGAAAGGAACAGAAAATCCCCAGCTGTAATAAACCTTTGTCATCAGCACCAACAGCCTCTTTTAAGAGGCTCAGGAGATGCAACCACATCCCACTGCCTGCCAAATCAAGTCCCTGACTGGTTTTTCCCAGAAGTTTGTCCCTCTCTAGTGAACATGCTGCACTGACCTGCAGGGGATTTCTCTGTTCCATGGCCAGCCTTGCTCCATGCTGAACTCCCCAGAGCTGGTCCTGCTTCTTCCTGAGCCTCTGCCCATGTTGCTCTTGGACACAGCACAGATTGATGAAGGCTCAGGAGCTAAAGCAGGACTTCTACAGAGCAGCCCTGTGCCTCCCACAGAAACAGCCTTGGAAAACTCAATTAGCCATATCCTGGTTTCTCTGGGCTCCTGCCTGGGCCAGCTTTGGGAATGATGGGGCTGATGGAAGAAATATTGAAAGGCTCAGGGTGAACCTGACTTCAAGGCCAGGGGTACTCACAAAGGATTTCCACATTGTGCAGATTGCACATATCAAATTTGACTTCCTTGCTGGTTGGCACAACTGGCTTACCATCATGAATGTGTAACTGTAAATAATAAAAACATTTTCCTTATGCTTTGTGGATAAATGTCAGAAATCTGACTTTTCTGTCTTGGAGAGCAAGCCCCACAGATGATTATACAGAGAAAAACATATGTTAAAGAAAATGTTTCATAGTTCCAACCCTCACTGAATTAACAGGCGACTCAAAAGGCTGCAGTCACTATTTGAATTGCTTTCATGCCACTGGCTTTTTTAAGGAAACTTTATGACAGCAAAACAACAGACTTCATTTGCCACAAGTCTGGTAAACAGAATGAAGGCATTAAGAAGAAAGAGAAAATATCAAGGATGACACTGCAGCAGCTCTGGCTCTCCTGAATTCACCGGTGCCACTTCTGTCAGGCCAGCTCTTCCTCCTTTAAATTAAAACTATATTTTGTTTAAGAATAATTTGATTTCCCAGAATACATGCTCTGGAAAATCCAAGCTGGATTTTTTCAAAAGGGTTAGAGGCTCAGAGCAACTGAAGAGCAGTGAAGGAGTCATGTTTAGACAGCTAGAACCCACCAAGTCTCCATGCCCAGGGCTGCTCATTGACCAGCTCTAAGTCTGTGGAGCACAGACAGTGTTCAGCTCTGGGACCTCATGCAATTTATTTCAAACCTAAACCCAAATATTGTCATTAGTGGAAATGCCAGTATTTAGGTAAATTGATACCTATTTCCCAATGTCTGCACAAACACTTTTGTGTAAACAGTGTCAGCCAGAGCTTCCTACTTTTTCTGGCCCTGGGGAAACTGTGTGCCCAGAGCAGGCAGGAACAGAAGTCCTGGTGACTCAGTGTGGGTCAACCTCATCTGTGCTGCTCCCTTCCCACCCTGATCCTGAAATAAGATTGACCTTCATGAGCAGGAGGGAGTGCTTTCGTTTAGAAAATGTGCAGTGCTGTAATAAATGTAATCTTTATTAGCTGGTGCATATAGAGCAAAGTTTGCAGTAATTGTACCTTGACTTGATAGATTAAAAAATAATAAAATCACTTTACATTTGCCCTTGACATAGAGCATAAAGAAATAGAAAGAATTTACATATAAAGAATTTACTACTGCTTATGAAACCTAAAGGCTAAGTTCAGAGAAAGTTGTGCCAAGATCAGGACTATTCAAATGTGTCCCCAGATGTTCTTAGATCTGTAGCTGACACCAAAAAGGACTTAAATGTGTAAAGTGAACAGCCATCACAAGGGGAGCTCAGAATCACCAGTTTTGGTGAACCCCCTCAAACTGGGAAGTGTGGCAAGCCCCAGTGTGTGCCCTGCTGGGATGGAGGTCTGGGCAGGAGTGTGGGAGCCTTGTCCCAGCACCAGTCCCACTGTCAGCCTGACCTCCACGATCAGTGGCAGGGCAGTCTGCTCTCTGTTTTGTCACAGATAGGGAGATTTTGTTCAAAGAATTGTTCCTGATTTCTGTGAGTAATGTGTTTTCTCCAGGCTTCATCTTGCAACAACTGCCCCATAAATCATGTTCAAGAGAAAATGTTTAGAAAAGCAACCAAAATCTGTACATCTTAAGGCTTTGCTAGCCATTGACAAAGATCTATAAATGTCCAGCGCACACACAAATGCTGTATCTTTAACTTATTTAATTTCCAGGAATGGTCACCAGTTTTGGTAAACATTGCAAGCAAAGGTGAACCAGCCAACATTTTTGACTGTGTTTGCATCAGATCACATGCTGCTGCAACTGGTTTTGTATCTGTCATTAAACACATGATGAATTCACAGCAGTAAAATACAGAGCAGGGGTCAAGAAGTTCACGTTGTGGAGAAACTGAATGGCCTAAGGGCCAGTGGCAACAAATGGGGATATTTATCAACGTGACTGCTCTCTGATTTTATTGAAATGAAAACAGGAATAGCACTAGAACATATTGTCTTCCATTAATTATCAGGAATTTCCTTTTACTAAAAGTGAGTTATCTTTTCATTATTGGAAGAATGCACTGGCTGCACTTCTGTTCATGCTTTCCTTGTGCTTGTTTGGAGGTTTTGGCTGAGATAGAGTTAATGTACTCAGTATATTAGAATTACAATCAGAGACCTGATTGCTTCAAGTCAAAAATAACCAATTCTGCACTGTCAAAACTTCGCTCTTTTTAAAAAAAAGTAATGGATCATATTAGAAAAAGACCCATTTTACCTTCTCAAAAACCCACAAAACAACAAGTGGAAAAAAATCTACCCACTAATGAAAAATCTAAACCAAATCCTCTCAGTTCAGGTTCATTGTGTGGTTCAAATGATCAGGAACAACAGCATCACACATCTTCTGGTCTACACCTCCCTGGCTGTCCTAATTAATAGTGGCCAGAGGCAGTATTTATTTCTTAGCTCACGAGATAATAGGTTATTGATTGATCTGGGAGCTAATAGCCAAGGTTATGTCTCACATAAGAAGGGATTGTGTGGATTGAAGTTCATCATTGATCCTGTTTCCACACACTCAGGGGGATCATACATTTAACTGTCACATAAATAAGAACAAAAGACCCTTAATGACATTTATTGACTTCTAGAGATGTGATTCCTCACTTGCACCCACCACCAGTTGCTGTGGTCAGCCCACAGTTTGCCACTGACTTAGGTCTGGTATTTTCATTCCAGTGGCTCTTCCCTGCCATGAGCAGGGAAATTGGAACACGCTGGAAATTTCTGCTCCTGCAGGGAGGGTCTGGATTTCACTGCCTTTTCATCCTGTGGCATTGCCATCTCACCACAGCAACCACGGTGAAACTCTGGAACCACGAGAGGAATGAAATAGCCAAAGAAGTATTTTAAAGGACTAGAAAAGGTCTGGAAGAGATTTAAACCAGAAACAAATGGAATAATAAATGCAGTGTGGAACTGAATGCAAATATTGAACAGCAAGCACATGATTGGAACTGCAGAACTGGGCACAACTTGGAGCACCCATTCTAATGAAAACTTCAGGATCATAAAATCTGGTCTCATTGCAGAATATTTTGTGGAAACCATTTGTTTCAGTTACATCACTTTGGTTGTTCCAAGTCTTAACATTCAGAACTGAAAACCTCATTAAAATGTGCGTTTCTAAAATACGTTTCACAAACATGGAGCTTTCGATGATTTGATATAGTTCTGTAAGATGGCTTGAGCTCCTCTGAATTGGGATATTCAGAATGAGAAATGGCAGGGCAAAAAACCCCAACAAAACCAAAATCAAATCAAAACAAACAAACAAAAACAACCAAAAAAAACCCAAACCCAAACCAAAAGAGCAGAAACAAAAAGAAAAGGAAATTGATTAAATTGAAATATCTGCTTTGTTTAGATGGAATCCAGAATTAAAATGACTATTTTATATCAAAACATTTTGAACTGTCTAATTGCTGACAGGACCAGTTCCTCTACTGTTCATTCCTCCACCCATTCATATCTGTATAATTAATCACTTTAGTTTACTGTCTATTAGGAGTCATCTGGAGACTGCTACTGAAAAACAAATGCAGAAAAGTACCTAACCCTCTCTTGTAGTCTAATGTTAGTGTCACTGAGAAATGCCATTTGTTTTTTCCACTGATTTTCCCAGCCGTGTAGGTCCCTTTCAATTTTCCCAGCCATGTAGGTCCCTTTCACACAATTCTGGCTGGCCCTTCCCATCCCCATGTTCTGTGTGAATCCACAGCCTTTCTGAGACTGTCTGCTCACTTATTGTCTTTAATTTGCCACAGCAGCTTGGGAATTAAGTTCATCTTCCAGTTTCCTTTCCTAAGCTGTAACTGAACCTCTGTTTTTCAGGTGCTTGCCCAGCTCAGTCAGGATTTCTCAGTTTGCCTCTTCACCTCCATTTAATTTTCAGGGAAGACACTGCTTATGAAGGTACATGATGGGAACCTAAAAAGCTATTAATTTATTTGACATAAAAGCATTTTGGAACCGTGCTGCTCAGTGGCACACGAACCTTGTTTTTATTAAGCCGTGTAATGGGGAAAAAACTAATATCAAATCCAAGGAAAAGCATTAAAAAGCTGTTTTGCCTTAAGGTACAGAAGCTCCTGAAAAGCATGGTATTTTCTCCTCTTTCAACTATTACAGAAAAATAGCATTTTTATTCTCTCATTTATGTCAGTTAGGATAGCTAATGACATATATTATTACAAGACCCAGAGCCAGCCTCATCTCATGTTAGCACTACATTCTCTTCTTTGCATCTAGTACTGCTTTCTCGACTATTATGTGCCATCCAAACGATTTCAGATACAGTTTCAATTACCAGAAATAATAGGATTCTTGAAGAGGTGTAAAATGCATCAAATATTTTAGCGGCCTGTCCTGCTTGGCAGTAGCTGAAGGACCTGTTTGTATTTCCAGGAAAGGAGCTGGAGGTGCACATCCACCTTCCATCAGGCAGCCTTTAAAGTTTCTGTGCAATGCTAAGAGGATAAACATCATCTCCAAGCATGGGAGAGAGTATGCCTTGCTGTTCAATTGTGCATTTTCACCATAAGTGCCCATTAAGGGACAATGTCTGCTTTTATTTCCTCTGAACTCAATACAAATACAACAGTAGCTGCAACATCTAAGCCCAGCTATGGAAGTTTTTTCAATGACATTGTATTTTTTGGCTCAGGTTTGAGCAGGCTGTGCTAATTAATGAAGAATTTCCAAATGGATGTCCATGATTTCAACAAAGCCAGTGTTTTGGGGGGAAATACTCTGCAGTGGGGAAAGAAATTAGATAGATTTTGTCTGAGTAATTAATTGAAATTAAATGCTTAATTGCAATGATATGCAGTGAGTATTTGTTACTTGCTGTGCTGTAGCCTGATTATTGATTCTCTTTGCAGAACACGAAGACTACAATTTTAACACCGAGGATCTTCTTAAGAGCCTCCTTTTGGATTTCTAATAATAAATTAAAAATTCCCTTTTTGCTTTGGGATCTGGATTTAAATGAAGTAACGTCATAAAAGACAAGTGCTCTGAAAGAGATGAGCTTAATTTAATTTAGGGCTAAAAAAACCTGAATTTCATGATTGGGTGCAAAGACATGTCAGCACAAAGTCACTGGGATCTATTCAGGGATACATATAAAATGTAAGAATATTTCCACGAGTGCTTACGTTGCTAATAGACCTCTTAAAAATAGGATAATGGAGATTGAGGTTTGTATCTGAACACATTGTGCTATTTATCACTGGCAGCTGCACCTGGTTTTTACATTAATCTTGGAGAACATGCACTGAAGGACTGAAGGCTCAGAGCTGAGGGTGATGCTCCTCCCAGAGGCTGTGGGACATCCCGTGGGTCCTTCAGGGACATGGATCCTCCTTGGGGAGCTGGATCTCCTTTGGGGAGCTGGATCCCTGGATCCCCTTGGGGAGCTGGATCTCCTTTGGGGAGCTGGATCCCTGGATACCCCTTGGGGAGCTGGGTCTCCTTTGGGGAACTGGATCCCTGGATACCCCTTGAGGAGCTGGATCCCTGTATCCCCTTGGGGAGCTGGATCCCTGTGTGGCTCAGGGACACAGCCTGAGGCATCCTGATGACACCACAGCCCTGTGCTGCCTGTGGCCCTTAGAGGAGAGGGTTACCCTCTTTCTTTCCCAAGGATTGCAACCCATACTGATGCCTTAAGTTTTAG